>RJWT010000205.1:24061-80944 GCA_004365215.1 Cuniculus paca | reverse complement strand
TGTATTTGCTTAAATAACTTAAATGAATTCAATTAACCCTCTGCTTTACCTACTGTGTGTATTGGGTCCTGGCCCACAGACACACTCTGTCAAATGGACTACTTCTCAAGTACTACTAAAAGGAGTTTTTCTTCTATCTTATTTTATTCTATTCTACGATGGATCAGAGAATGATCTGGGTACTCAGAGAATATTCTGGAGCCCAAAACTTACCTGTTCTGCCTACCGCCATCTTCTGAGCTGTTAGTTCACCAGAGATACAGACAATGACTACTTGATAAAGTCGTCCAGGGGCTAGGTCTTTAAAGTGAGTTTCAGTAACCTGAGGTGCTAATACTTTGGATTCTTTGATGATGCCTTGGTGAGACAGGGTAATGTTGTAGGTATCTATATTTCCAGGAGGTCTTTGCCACTTGACTTTTAGAGAGGTCAAACTGCCATCATTTGTGACTTTCAGATTTGAGACTTCCATGGGAGCTAATTAACAACGAATGGAAAAGAGATTTCACATAGGATTTCTTAACAGTCCCATGGCTAAATCTTGACCTATATTTTAATTCCTGCAAGCCCTACTCATTCATCTCAAGAAAACAACCACTTTGAAAATATAATACCATAAAACTACTAAAGTATTATTGTAAAACTGAAGAAGGCTGTCTGGCTCATGGCAAGAGTACAGTCCTGGTAGTCGGGAGTTTGAATTCTGTCTGGGACTTGACCAGCTCTCCACAGGACTCTGGGCAGTTTTCTCTATACATATATCACTGAGTCCAGTGTTTCCTATTGGCAAATGAAGCTTGGAAAAGAGACTTAAAATGGTCCTTTCTAATTCTGAAATTGTTCAGGTAGAATGTAAAAGAGGTCTGTCAAAATGTTTTCTCATCTTAATATATAGATGTATGTAATATATATGTATAATATCAACAACATAATAGATTAATTTCACATGCTGAAATATCTTCTTTTTATGTTGTCATGATAGATTTAAAGAGTTGTGTTACTGTTTAATCTAAGGAAAGATGGTGACAAAGGTGATGATACGGTGATAAACTGATGAATATTTTTTCTACCTTTTACACATGTTGTAATTTGGGTCTCACTGATGGTATAATATAAATTAACAAGGTCTCATTAAAAGAATAGGTAAGCACAGTGGTTTCTCTTGGGGAAGTTAGGAGCGTAAATTGGTCTTGGTACCTACAATAATTCTTAAGATTACATGTACATTTTCTGTGTAACTTTGAGGTATGTTATTAAAAAATGACATAAATGTACATTTATCTCCAATGTTTTTCCCATCATCCTCTTATTAAGACTTTCCATTAGAGTAATTTCTTAGGTACCACATATTTTAGAGTTTATCTTAGATAATCTATTAAGAAAATGAATTCATTAACACAGTGGACCTACAGAATCTACTAGAATGTAAGATTTGTGATGGCAAAAAATTTGTCTGTTTTGAATGTTGTTATATCAGCAATATAGCTTGCATTCAATAAATATTGGTTGAATGAATGAATACATGTATGAATTATTCATTAATACTTAGCAGATTGTTTTATTAGTTTAGTTTAGACTGAGATAACAGGTATTTTTTTTTACTGGGTCCTTGGATATGTTGTTTGGATAGAGGGTTTTGGAAATGGCTGTCACGTATAGTAGGCCTACAATGCAGCACCTAGACAAGTGATCCTTGTTCACTGTGAGTGATGTCTAAGAGAAGGAAGCAGAAATCCTTAGCAAGAATGGTGTACTAAGAAAGAGAAGCTGGGACCATATCAGCAATTAAGTTTGCCTACTTCAAAATATTGCCAAGGGCTAGACTAAACTCTAGAATAAAATGGAATCCTTCCTTTTCTGCACAGAAAAGTGAATACATAGGGTCTTTCTATAACTTACACAAATTTCAGTTTGTCTTACCAGTATTCCAATAAATAAATTTATTCCAATAATAAATTTGATTCACACTTGATTTGAGTTTTATTTTTTTGTTCCATGTGGGAAAGGAGTAACTTACCTGTTCTGACTAGTTTCCATCTGTAATTTTGCAGTCCTGCAGCCATGGTCACAATAGTGAAGTTGTAGAGGTGGCCAGGTATCAGCTCACGGAAAGTATAAGAAGTATTATGTTTGTCCACAATATTGTCATGAACTACGATATCTTTATCTATTAACATCAGCCTGTATTGTTCCACATTCCCAGAACCATGGGACCAGGAAATCAGAAGAGAATTAGTTTTTGTGGAAATGTCAATATCTTTTACTGGAGAAGGCACTAGTGGGATAAAATGCATGTCCAAATGTTATTCGTTAATTCCCTCACTGGGGACATAAACATATTTAATTAGAAGTCACAACTCATTGATGCTTCTTTGTAGATTTTAACTTGTTTGATAGAGATGATGAATAATAGCACTCTTCTATTTCACTGAATCTTCATTAGAGATCTTTTCAAAAGTCACAACCTAAAGCTGCATCAATGCAACTGTCTTTTCCTTCTTCTTAGTAGGTTTTAAGTTAGTTGCTCCCAATGCAGTATAACATGCCATTGCAGTAAATAGAAAATACAAAGAAAACAACTATAAGATATGAAAAATGGAAAGAGAGGTAGTTAAAACAAGAGAGAAAAAGGGGGAAGAGGAAATAATATGAAAGTCATATATTTTTGTGGAAGGAGATAGAAATGTGCTGTGGATATCATGATGATATATGGGTGTACTAGATGACTTATTTTTCATCACATCAAGGAAGAAAAGACTTGTTTCAAACTGGAATATTTAGAAAACATCATGACTTCATGTTACGAGAAGAATGCACAAAAGAGAAAAACATTTACGAGATAAGTTTTATGGCATAAATATAAAGAATGAAGTGCAAAATCTTGTTTCCAGGGTTTGAATTAGAAGGGCCTTTAGTGAGCATCTATTTCAAACTGGAGGAAACTCTAGGTCTAGAGAACTCTCAGGACTTGTTCAAAATCACTGAACAAGTTAGTGGCACAGCCTCAACTCATGTATCAGTCTAGTCTTTCACATATATCACACAACTGCCTTTGAAGGGACTAGTGAGTTTACCTACTTATAGTCTGAGGACATTCTCACTTCCATTCCCCGAGTAACATATAACTTCAAAGGTGTCACAGATTACTAACCACAGACAACACAGGTCTTACCTGTTGAAGCATTGGTGTAAACTGTAGAGGAACTTTTATTTCCAGAAATAGCTGTGATAGCAATATTATAACTATGGCCAGCAGTGAGGTTTAAAAAAGTGTATTCATTCCATGAAGTACTTTCTTGATGTTGGACCCTTTGTATCCTTTTGCTATTATCATCAAATATCTGCACCTCATACCAGGTGACCTTTCCAGGAGAATGAGTCCACCAAACCTGCAAGCTGGTTGAAGTAATCGTTTCTTTTTTGACCTCAAATCTAGCAGGAGGTAAAGGATCTGCAAAGCAAGTTTTAAGAAAGAGAACATAGATTGAAGGCCTTTGCAAATAAATGCTTATGTTGCTACAATCCAGGTTCATTTTCCTTCAAATCTTAAAGAATCTGTTGCCCGGAAAATTAACATTTTGCATCACATCCAAGCCTACCATCTTATTAAAAAACAAAAACAAAAAACACTTAGCTACCAGTCATGTGAATTATTTTTTTCTCATAAAACTTTATTAAGGTAGCTCTGACTTTAAAAATTCAAGCAAGGTTGTATTTTGTTTGGTTTACACATTTAGCAAACTTCTAATACCGACAAACATCAAAGGTGTACCTTGATAAATCCTGAAGATTTGAACAGAAAAATACAGATATTAAGAAATAATTTGGAATCCATGTTGCACTTTTTCCTGGGTTGTTGATTATTAGTGTCATGCATACATATCTTTGGATGGCTTTTAGTTGTTAACCAAAAAGATGCAGGTCTGACTTTTACTCCAAGGTAACTTTGTAGGTTTACCAAATGGATTCTTCTAACACCTGGGTTTCCCTATACCCCAGAATTTAAACATGTTAGTCCTGGAGCACAGTGGAGTCCCCAGAGCAGGTAATGAGAGAGAAGTTTTACATCAAATGTTCATTTTGACTCCTAAAATCATGGCCAGTTGAAGAATATTGCTTTGTCTGTGTTGACTCTTCCCTGTTGAACTTAAATAGATGAAGAGCATATTGCTAGATTAGAAACTAGGTCAATGGTATTTAGTGGGCAGCCATACTTTTAGTCAAGTGAAGAGTAGAATCCAAGAAATAAGGCTTTCCCAGTTTGAATGCTGAAAGTACTACTGAGAGACTTCTACATATGAGAAGTTTTCAGAAATCTTACATGGTTCTTGTTCTAGAAAGTGGGAGGAAGACACCGGAGACCAATTTTTAAGGTCAATTCATCTGATTTAGTGGCATGACTATACAATCTCAGTTCATGTCCACTTCCTAGTAGACTGTATTTGTCTGACAAAGTAACACCAGGAACTCCAGGCCTGATTAGAAAAGCGTAAGCTTGAAGATGTTCACGTGTGACTAATATAAATTCAACAATAAGTAAGACAACCCTGCATTGTATTTAAAAGTATTTGTGGATACACAGCTCATAAGACTATGTGGGTAGAAAACTGACCCTGATAGGTTTAATATAGGCTAAAAAATCTAATGTTTTTGTGTTTTATGTTGTGACTTATACAAGTACATCATTCTACAAAAGTTAAACATGCCACATAACATTTTGAAATATCAATAAAATCAATAATAATACAAATGGTAGCTCAGAAGTAGGTTGAGGCATGAACTAACAGAGTCTAAAGCATAGAAAAGCCTGGGAGACAAGGTTGTGTGATTCACACCACAGCACAGCCTTGGGGTCACCAGAAGGAGATGGGCTGTAGTCTGATGGGCTAGGCTTGAATCTGCCTCTCCAACTCTGTAGCTGTGTAGTTGGGCAAATTATGAGCATCTCTGAGTCTCAGGCGTCTCATCTATGCAATGCAAACAATACTACGTTTTTAGTAGAGTTGTTATGAAGATTTTAGATATTATAGAAAAAACACCTGTAACAGTGTCTAGCATGCAGCTTGTGCTCAGTGTTAGCTGTTACTATTATTATTATCCTGTCAATAGAAAAAGGTCATGCCAGAGAAGCAGTGACATTAGTGCAGACGGCATGGGCTTTGGAGTCAGAAAGAACTAAAGTTAAAGCTCAGCTCCCTCACTTACCAGTTAGTTAACCCACATAAGTCTTTATTTTCCCATCCATCTGGAAAATATAACAATATAATACTTACGTTGTAAGAGGGTTTTGAGAATTAACATGACATAGAAGAGATCTTAACTGGCTTGTAATGGAGAGTAATACATGTTTATTTCTATTTGATTGTAAAAAACATTTTCCTCTGAATCACTGATAAAGGAGAAATAAAGGAAAAACAAAAATGTCTTTGAAAATAACTTAGCCTTAATTGCTTCCATTAGTAAAGTCTTAATAAAACCTTAGAATTAACTTTCTGACTTTACAATAAAATTAAAAATCTCCAATATGACTCTTATTTGTAGGTTCTTGAAAAAGGGTAATGTTTCTTGTGAGAGTCAATATTATTTAAATTTTCTGTTCTGTATAACAGCTTATGATTAATGATGTCATAATAAAAGGAAAGAGATAATCTCCTCTGACAGAAAGTTTTCTTTTTGCTGGCAAGAACAAGGCATTTCTCTGTCATGAGATTCTAACAGCCGGTCAGTCTCAAGAGTTATGGTACCCGAACTGAGAAGATGCATTTTTGCTGAAGTAGCATGTTAGGAACAAGGATGAGAAAGACAGCAGTTTCCAGTGATAGCCCAAAAGGGATGAATCCTGTCATCCTTGTCTCCTACCAAGTCAGATGCAGGTTAAAGCAAATAATGGGACCAATGTAATCTAAACATATATAATCTGTGAAATACGATCTATTGAGAATGAATTTTTAAAGTTTGTATGTCTAAAGGGTGAAGTTCAAAAATGCAGACTTTATCTAATCTCTCTGAACCAGAAAACAAAACAGTCAATCCTTTGTACATCCGCTAGAACAAAGGAACAATGAGGCTGGGAAGTGCCTGGGCTGCGAGAACCTGCCTGGAAACAAACACTTAAAACCCCATTTAGACTGCGATAAAGCCCTTTGCTGGCAGAAGTCCACTATTGCTATGCATGCTGCAAAAAACTTAAGTATTTTTCAGACTTCTTTTAAATCTAAATCCAGGGAAAATCTGTCATCTTAAAAAGTTAAATATTTTATTGGGTAGAAATTAGGTATTTCTGTTGGGGTGCAAATTTCCTGTGTGTGTGTGTGTGTGTGTGTGTGTGTGTGTGTGTATGTATTTCATGTCTATATTTGTTTTTGTGTTAGACATATATTTAATGGTACTTGACAATTAAGTTATATATCTATAAATTTCCCATCATGCACATTAGAAAACCCTACTTATATAATTCGCACTGATGGCTGGAAGCATCAATGCATGTATATGTGTGTGCATTTATAGCCTTTCTAGTTTTTCTACTCATCACTCTTCTTGTCATAGAACCAATAAAGTATAAAATATGAGGATGGTCAAAAATCATAAATCAGTACTTTCATCTTCATCAGTATATCAAAATTTACCATTACCAGGTATTTAACAAATTTTTGTTATTCTGGGTTCCAGATAGACCCAAATATGGAATGCTACTGTAAAATTCTGCAGTATTCATCTTATATTCTAACATCAGGAATCCCGTAAGTTTCATAAGTAGACTTGATGTTAAACTAACTTTTCTTTTTTCAAAGAAAAAGACAAAACTGAGCAAAATGAAATATTTTTTAAAGATGTGACTAAAAAGGGGAGAAAATTTACAGTGCAAATAGTATTTACTTTTTAATTGTATAGAGCATTGGCATTAATACATTAATATTTTTTGATACCAGTATTTTTATGCTGTTTAGAATTTGAAATCATTAAATTCACTTTAAAAATACATTCAAACTTATAATAAGAGTGCAGCCAATTTATGAGTTGATGGTAAAATTTTTTCTTGAAGGGATTTTAGGATCCACACTATATCTGTATAGGATCTCATAGATTACAATGTGTTTTCTCAGTTTGAGAGGAGTTCAAAGATATTAAATGAGTAGGGCAGCCAACCTTCTAACAGCTGGCTGCAAATTGTGTGCTCTTTCTATCACACTTTACCTGTCCTAGTAAGGGAAATTATGTCATGTATTGTATAGTCAGTGTAACATCAAAAAACCAAAATAGATGTCTATGGAAAATGATAAGCATATTTGTAGGATTTTTTTTAGTTGGTAGTTTTGATATCATAGCATGTCTAAGTAAATCAGAGCAGTAATGATAACTAAATCTAATTGTCAGAAATGATATTTCTCTTGATTTTTAAATTTTTCCTGTGTGTTCTTTTTCCACCCTAATTTTAGTATATTTATCCAGAGTCCCATCACCTTCTGCTGGATTAATTCAAGTTTTCTCAGTGTCTTCCTTATTTCTAAATATCTTTCCTAATTATTGCCAAATAGCCTCTTTGTACAACGATTCATCTCTCATCCTTCTCCCTCCTGAAGCATCAGGAACTTTTCATGAGTTTTCATTTCAGAACAAAGTCCAAGTTTCTTCATAGGTACTCAAGGTCTTGTCAAACAGGATATTATCCTCCTTTACAACCTTATCTTTCACCACTGTCTCACTCCTGCCCGAGATCTTTTTAATAATTAAAGAGTCAACTTTGGTATCTTTACAGAAGTTAGGATACCAGTCTAGCTAAAAGCTGGGTGACTAGGGGGCTTGATCAGAAGTTGCATTTATGTAGTACTTTACATATAATGGAATAAACATTAGCTATACATACAAAATATTGGTGATTTTCTTATGGAAATCAGAGTGGGGTGGAGGCAAAAGCCAAAACCACTCCTGGTACAGGTTTTTGAAAACGAGAAGCAAAATAACGTGGAAAAGGAATTGCCTTCAATCGGCAGTTCATTTAATACATGTCTAGAAAGATGATTTTCTTTATTATTGTTGTTTGATGATAGTTTTCTTGCTTAAAGATGCTGCACTGTATTAAGCCCACGCATCCACTTGTGACACACAAGATTTAACATTTTTGTACACTAAAGGTAAAATTCAACTGCTAAACAACTTTCTAAAATTTTAACCATCTTGGCAGGGAGATTAAAGCAAGTTTGACAGTCATTTGCATCATCATATTAAGCACTAGTATGTGAAGTGCTGGTAGTGACCAGCATTCCAATCATCTGCAATCTGCTTGGTGAGTTACAATAGATGTGAAAAGGGTAAAGAGAAAGATGAATTGTCAAAGAAATTGACTTTGGTGGCAGACTTAGGACTCATCCCAACAGTATTACTTATCACAAGGGTAGCTTTAGGCAAATTACTTCATTTCCTTGGTCCTCCATCCCCTCATCTACAAAATGGGATTAACAATACATTCCTACTTTGCAGAGTTGTAAGTGTTAAGAGGCAATGGAGATGCAGTGTTAAGGTCAGTCCCCTGCACACAGTGGGTCCTCAGGAAAAAGTAGCTGGCATGAGTGTTGCTGCGACTCTTGCTGTTAATACAGGCTGAGTACGCTTAGGCAAAATGCTTGGGTAAGAAATGTTTCAGTGTAGATTTTGGATTATTTGCATATATATGTTAAGATAGCTTGAGGATGGAACCCGCATCTAAACACAAAATTCACTTATGTTTCATTACACCCAAAGGTAATTTTATATAGTATTTTTAACAATTTTATGCAGGAAACAGTTTCATGGTGTGAAATTTTCTAGTTGTAGCATCATGTCAGTGCTCAAAATTTTCAGAGTTTGGAGGAATTCTAATTTTAGATTAGGTATGCTCAATCTATAATAATTCAAGAAAACATTAATGCTAAATTTGCAACATGGAAAACGATACTTTAGGTCTTCAAAGTAGGCTACATGAAGGAGATGAAATTGAACAAATACGAAGGTCAATTGGGTCTTTTTCCAATATGATGCATGATTGCAATATAAAGAGAAATCCCCTGGCCTCCATTTCTCATCAGATTGCAGCCCGAAAACAGTTCATGAGCTGTCACTTGACATATATTTCCACACCTGGGTATCTAAATACTAAGGAATTCACATTAATATTAAGAATAATAACTATATTGTAGTTATGTTAAATTCCTTAGTTTAAATAAATGCTGGAATTTTTATAAATTAAGTTAGATGATAGTATCTTGGATTTTAAAAATGATATCCAGTGGGGGAGTAGGGAAGGATATGAATGAAACAAGGTTGGATATAAATTAGTAATTATTGAAGGCAGGTGATGGGGACATGGTAGTTCATTATATTACCCTTTTTTTTATGAGCAGAATATATTTATTGAGAGAAAGAAAGCTTCTGTATGAGAGACAGAAGGGGTCCTGAGTGGGTTGCCAAAGACTGACTTTTCTAGGGATTTTTATAGAATAACACCAGGAGGTGAGGTGGGTTCAAGAAGAATTACCCTTTTTTATGTGTTTTTATCTTTTTATGTGTTTGATTGTTTTCTATACAAATGGAAGAAAAAAGAAAATTGAAAAAGAATCCCCCTACTATGTCTACTGTGATCATTTTAGCTACATATTATATGCTTAGGGGCATATATGCATCTTAATTAAATAATTCATTTATTTAGAATGAGCTTGACTTCACATATAAGATCAGAAAAGTGTCAGTATTCCAGAGAACTGGTATCTGATATTGATGACAAAACACACTTTTGTAGTTCTTCTCTTATTCTGTCTGTACAAATTTAAGAGGAGTTTTTAAACCCTTGTACATAGATCAGCTAGACCTTAAAACTTCTGAAATATATAGACTGCAAATAGCTGATTACTAAATATGGACGCTATCACCAATAGTTCAACATAATTGAAAATCAATGGTCTTCCACAATTTCTTCACACTAAAACACATTTAATCATTATTCCACTCTTATGTAGGTAGGCAAAGAACATGCGGATTTAAGTATATTGTAATATATTTGTCCTCTTGGAAAGCAATAAAATATCAATTTGGAAAAACTAATACCAACTGAAAAATAGTATCTTTTCTTCAGAATAGTGGAAAGAATATTAGAGTTGGAGCCAGTTAACCAGGGATCGAGTTCTGACTATATTATACATTAGCCGTGTAGATTTGTGAAAATTATCAGCTCTTATGAAGATGAATTTCGCATTCAACCTGAAAATAATAATTGTGAATTTACTACATACTTAGGATGTTACAAAAATTATTCTAGGTTGTTTGTATGGAACAAGTAGAATCCCATAACAGCATGTGAAGTAGGCCGTGCCATTATTATCATCCACATTATATATTTAGAAACAGACCTGAGCTGTTAACTTCAAACCATTCCGAAACCTCCCCCTCACAACACCCCCTCAGTAGGGGTGCCATGAGAAAAAAATGCTCTATACGCTATAAAATAAGCACAAAGATAATATTTTTCTTTTCCTGGAAAAGACAATAAATATTCCTAGGCATCACAGATTTCACCATGTACAAAAACACATGGTACCAAAATCTTAAAGATTAGTAGAAGCATTATGTCAATAACTCTTGAACCTCAGTATGCACTGATCCACTGTGATATTTAAAATGCAGATTCCCCCCAATTTCTTTTCTTATAAATTCATTTCATGGGCAGTAGAAATCAGGAATATTGTAACAATTGTCTGCAAGACATTTTGATGCAATTAACTTATAGAAAGTTTTGAGACACAATCACTTCAATTTAGAGCTTTATAAGTGTCAAAGGCTTAACTCTGTCTCTACCAAACTTTGTTAACCCTATAAAGCCCAGCACCTCAGATTGGGGCTGTATTTGGATACAAGGCCTTTAAAAAGGTGATTCAGTTACAACGGATTTGGTGGGTTCCTTACTCTATGACTAGTGTCCTTTTGAAAAGAGGATATGAGGACACGGACCACTCAGGTCAACCAAGTGAGGACACAGTAGGAAGGCAGCCATCTGCTAACTAAGGGGAGACGCCTCGGAAGAAACTAAACCTGTGTACCCCTTGACCTTGAACCTCCAGCCTCCAGGAGTGTGAAAAATAAACTTTGGTCTTTAAGTCACCCAGTGTGATATTTTGTTACAACAACCCTAGCTAACCAGTATAATAAATAATATTTGGAAGTGGAAATAATAGCTAGTAAGGTGATTTGGTAATTAAAGTCTGCCCCATTTTTTTTCATTAAAGACAAAGAATTGGCCATATTAAAATAACTAAATCATTTGAAGATATTCTTCTTTTTCTGATACTGGGGATCAAACTCACAAACTCAGAACCTTGCACTTGCCAGGCTGGTGCTTATACCACTGAGCGAAATCCCCAGTCCTTTACTTTGTTTTATTGAGGTTGATTAACAAGTAACTGAAACCAACTAACACAAACGCAAATGTCACTGAGAAAGTCTTTCAACAGATAAAATTCTCTACTTCTACACTACTTCCCTGAGCTCCATAATGTACCTATGGACAAAAGGGATTTGATAATATTTTTGGTGCATGTATATTCTTCCACTAAAATATTCATTCATTAATTTATCTCCTCTCTCTGTCTCTCCAATTATGTTTGTCTATCTCTTCTCTTCCCCCATCCATCCATCTGTTCATCCATCCATTTATTTATAGAATGTTAATTGAATACCTACCACATACATATTAAGTGAAAATCTGTATCATACTGTGGGTCAAAAAAAAAAAGGAAAGTTCTAAGTGAAAACTAAAGAAGCCACAAATTCAAATGTCCTTAGGATACACTCAAGTAAGAAAGTAAGTGAAGTGGTATTCCAGTAAATTGCTATCAAAAATGAAAAGCCACAATTCAGCTCTGCAGAATTCTAGGTAGACAGTATTGTCAAATCTTCCAATAATTTAAAAGAACTCATACATTTGAGTTTTTATGTGAATTTTCTACTTTTAATGTTAATGAACCCAACAGTACAAAGCTATTATTTTTATGCCTAAATATTCCCAGAGGCAGCCCCTACTCTAGACCTCAATGACACAGTCTTTCACAAGTGTCCAGTTATTCAATATTTGGCATGCTAATTTTATATTTCTGATGAATTAACAATGAGGTGCATTTCAAAGGATATTACTTTTACATCATTGATTTAATGATCAAATGAACCTAAGAATTACCAAATATCTTTCCCTCTTATAGTTACAACATAGCATACATGAGACAGGGCAAGTCCTCATCCAGAAAGATGTGGGAAAGTCCTGCTGCCATCTTCAACCTAATAACCTTCTCTTGTATCTGCTCCACACCATAAGGGAAGGGATTTCCTTTTGTTCATCATCTTTATAAGCTCACCAATCTCTACTTGGCATTGTTTCCTGTACTATCAAACACAATAAATGTTTGCTGTATTGAATTTGAATCCACACTTTTTTTTTTTTGTCTTTTTGAGACAGAGTTTCACTATGCAGTACAAGCTGGCATTAAACTCACTTTGTAGCCCACTTTGTGGCCTTGAACTCAAAGAGACCCTCTTGCCTCAGCCTCCTGAGTGCTGGGATTACAGATGCATGCCTCCATGCCTGACTCCTGAATCCACATTTTTGAACTCTGATTTTTAAAATTTGAGTAGTGATTCTTGCTAAAATCTACTTGTCCAATTAGAAATTTGTATCCTTAAGCTCATATCTCTATATCAAAATAACTAGCTATTTTTGATACTTTATTTGAAAAAATCATTAGAAAAATGATAGGATGATACAGAAATCATCTAAGCAACTACTATATCTCTATCCATGTCTATTTATGTCTTGTTTTTATTTTAGACTGAGAAACCAGGCAAATGGAAAGCAGACACATTTTGAGTGACTTTTTGTTTGAAATTTGTCTTAGATTTAATATTATACTAGTTGCCATTGCTTTGATAACAGTAAAATATGATTGGAGATCACCTCTGTAGCTTAGAATTAATATTAAAGACTATTAGTACTTTCTCCTAATTAAATGAACAATTCACATGTCTTTTTTTTTTTTTTTCTTCTGGCACTGGAGATTAAACTCACAACCTCATGCTTGCCAGGCAGGTGCTTACGGTACTGAGCTAAATCTCCAGCCCTTGTCTTTTTGAGATAGGGTCTCACTATGCAGTTCAGGCTGGCCATGTGCTCACTTTGTAGCCCAGGCTGGTCTTGAACTCTCAGTGATCCTCCAGCCTCAGCCTCCCGAGTGCTAGGATTACAGGCATGCGCCACCATGCCTGGCTCAGTTCACATGTCTTTAAAGTATAGAAAGCACTGTTGGCAAATAAAAAATAATTAGCAGCCATTTAAATAACCTCCTTGAAACAATTTTTTAACTATCTTAATTTTGTACAGATTTTATTTAATTATAATTTTTATTTTAAAAATGTACAGAATTATAAGATGGGTAACACCATCATGCAAATAAGTGTAGGTAAAAAAAAATCACCATTATTCCAACACTACGTGCAATTTTCATCATTCATGTTTAACCTGAAGCTCATAAAACGTGTGGTGAAAAGTATTTGCAAAAGATACTTGCTTGTGAAGAATGACTATCCTACGTGCCAAAACACTGCAGGTGCTGATGAAGTCTTCTTTTATTCAGCATAGTCAGTAAGATGCAAATATTTCCTACATTTTACAAACGCATCTGGATCTGAAACACCTACCTGTATAACTAACCTCAAAACATATTCTATACTAGTATTACCTCCAGTAAGTCTTTTTCTCTTAACATTTTTCCAAAAAAGTAAATCTTTTGGGTTAAACAATTGCATTCTGGCTTCCTAAGGTCTTCATTTTTCCTCAATAAGCTTCTGAAGCTCATCTGCTTTTTACAAATTTCTGTCCTCCACCGAACACATAAAGCTGACTAGACACCTTTTCAAATATGATCAACACGTATGAAAGTTCTGTGTTATAAATTTCTCAGTGCGAGCAATCTGAGTTTTCACAGAATTGTCTTCAAATGCTAAGAAATCAACAAAGTTATGACTGAAACGCAGCCACTTAAACTTTTGTAAAAGGTTCTGTTTATGTGGTTGGTTTTAGTCTCCTTTTGGTTCCCTACAAAAAACAGCTAGATACTTAACAAGTGATTTCTCTTTCCAATTCCTACAATTCTCAGAAATTATCTGAAAATTTCATCTGAAGAAAGCTGAGTGATATAATTGAACTTTATGAATTGTTTTCTTTGAAAAAATAAAAGTTTTAATGTTTAGTTACATGAGCCCAGTTAAATTTCCTGGGCTGAGCTGGGTGTGGTGGCAAACACCTGTAATTCTAGCACTCAGGAGGCTGAGGCAGGAGGATCACCACAAGTTCAAGGCCACTCTTGGCTACATAACAAGTTCAAGGTCAGCCTGGGCTACATAGCAAGACCTGTTTTGAAAGAACAAAACAAAATAAAAACAAAAAACAAAAGCAAATTTTCTGGGCTGGCTATGAGTGCCCTTCAAACTGAACATTTTTTTCACTTCTTCGCACAACTATAACCAAAGAAACAATTTTTGTTTAGGTTGAAATGAGAATAAATAGTAAGGATAATGCATTTCTAAATTTAACTTTTAAGATTTTTCACATAAATTTGAATTTCTGACTGAAAGTAATGCTTTTACTCTTGCACAAATCGAGATACTGTTAAAGACTTATGAAGTTACAAAACAGTAAAGTCAGGGAATTTGGAACACATCTTTGGGTAGCTGAGAGGATTAAATGAGATAACACACATGATTGCTCTAGTACTCCATATGGACTGGAACCTGAAAGACCTCGTTTACCACTCTCTTTTACAGATAGGAAAACTGAGACAAGAAAGACAAATTTACCACACACACACACACACACACACACACGAGCGAATTTACCAAGTGTAAGAAAAGTAATTGATTTCAGGTGAAGAGTAATCAAAGCATGCCCTCTAATACTATCCTGTTTTAGATATTCAAGAGATAGAAAATAATTTTTGCACCCTCATTTCAAGGGACTTTTCTAAATTTTCTCTATGAATAGCTTTATTCTATTCCTGTAGATTGTATGTCTTTGTTCTAAAAGTAAAACCAAATTGAGGAAAGCCATATCCTTAATCATTGTACTTTCATTATTCATTCTAAAAACATTTCCTTAAAATTATCCCAGGGTTTGACAATTTAAGATGATGCAAGCACAAGCCACGTCACTTTAACAAAGGTCCCTCTGCCTCTTCCAGTAACCAGTCAGTCAATTGCTGCTTTCAGCCATAAAGGAGTCTGCAAGTTAACCAAGTCGCTTCTAGCCAGATCTGAGGAGAACAGAAATCCTTGTCAGTATTCATCTTCACGGGTATTTTTATTTTATTTTTTGTATGCCTGGAACTCACATGAACATAGGGTGGAAAAGGCAGGGCTCAGCCCAGAGTGGCTCAGTCCTCCAACTGCACCTGTCGCGTTTTACCTGTTTGCAAGATCACACTGCTCTCTTCTCCATCCAAAGAAACAATCCTGAAGTTATAGGTGGTTCCAGCTTGTAAATCTTTGGGATTACATCCATAGGTGGTGTTGTCTATCTGAATGATGTGGCACCTCACGGACTTGGAGGCGTCACTGCTGTAGGTGACGCTAAAATTACAGGGCGACCCTAGAGCTCTCCACTGGATAGACATCCACAGGCTGGAGACGCTGTGCTCCGTCAGGGTGAAGTTACATCTCACTGACTCCGCCAGGCCAGTCTGCAAAGGAATCAGAGAGCACTGTTTAACCCGCAGTCTGCACTGCCCAGGAACCTGTGGGCAGCAAGCTCCGAGGTCCCCTCCACTCGTCCCTGGCTGCCAGCCACAGCCGGCCCCTTTGCCCTCCAGCTGGGGTGACGGTACAGGGAAAGCCCTGGAAACTTTCTTCCTAGTTGCTTTCCCGCAGGAGCAGCTGGAGAGAAGCTGGCTTTTGCCTTTGACATCAGGATGAGTTGTCAGGTTGGCTGAGGGGTTCAGAAGAGGGTGGTTCTTCCTGAAAGCAGAAATGTTGCCATCTCCCCTTCCAAAGCACAGCCCGGGAGGACCACAGCTAGAGTGGAATTTGGTTCTTGGTGGGGAAGGGCCACCAGCCCTCCACCCCTTCTCTGGCCACTCACCTGCAGCAGGCCCAGGGCAATCCACAAGGTCAGCCTGGCTCCATGGCTCAGCATCGCGCTCAGCGGTTGAGACCCGAGCTGAAGCGGGGGCGAGCGCGGGAGCCACTTGTTGCGCGCTCAGCGCGCCCAGCGGGCGCAGCGCGCTTCCCTCGGGGCCGGCGCCGCGCTGGGGCCACCGCTGCTCCCGCTGCTGCTGCCGCCCCGGGCGGGCTGCGGACGCGACAGGCGGCGGGGCCAGGCAGCGCACGGCCCTTCCCACGCTGCCATTCTGACCCGCGCTGCCTCGTCCCGCGCCCGGTCCGCGGACTTCCGCAATCAAAAGGCAATTTCCTCGTCTCCCGGCAAAGGAACAATGCGCCGGAGAGGGAGGGAGCCCCGAGGAGCCAACGCCTGCGGCTGCCAAGGGAGCCGCCGCGAGCCAAGCTGTCCCCGCCGCCCCGCGCCGCCGCCCCCCGGCCGGGGTCCTGTCCTGGCCGGGTCTGCAGCGCTCTGCCTTCCCATCCTCTGGACTTTCACTTTCCCCCACCCTCTGGTCCTCAACCCAGTGATGCTGGCCACAGTTAGTGCGTGCCCTCTCACTTTTCGGGCCCCCACCCCCAGGCCCTTCCTCCCTCCGCGCCCAGCGTCTCCCCCTCCCTATCTTCCTTCCTATCTCTCATCTGCTTTCTCCAGGGCCTCTTTTCCCAGGATTAAACTTGACCGCAGCACATTTCCCTAGGTCGCCTGCATTCTTTCCTGGAACCTTTTATTAGAGTGCTTTTGCCCTTCTCACCTCCAAGACTCGTCTATCACAGCGCGCATCCCCTTGACACCAGCAAAAGAAAAGACCCCCAAAAGAGCCTGACCCTGGTCAACTTGACCTTCATTCTTTTCTCTATTCACTTTCCCCTTTCTCTTGCATAGGTCTGTGCGCTCCCTAAATCTCATGCAAACGGTGCCAAGAAGCAGCAAATATGATCAGCCCCAATTGTTTAACCCACAGCAAAGCAATTTCGTCACTGGCCATCCAGAAGTGAAAAGTATTTATACATGAATTTGTACAAACAATAGAAGAAAGCAATATCAACCTTTTCTTTTGCTTTCTTCTCTCCCCTCTTCTTTTGTCTTTCCTCCCTTCTTCATTTTCTTCTTCCCTCTCCTCCCTTCTAATATTGTTGATGGCCCACCTTCCCACAAATTTATCTCCCCAAGCATTGACAGCACTAACTTTAGCAACTGCCTCAGTACTTCGATGATTATATTTCTAAAATAAGATTTTACAAAAGCTCTCAATATCCAAAGAGCAAAAAATTTAATTGTACACAGCTCATAATAGCAAAATATTGCAAGTATTTGTATTATTTTGATTTTTGAGCTTTGCTCCTGTACTGTTACCTTTTTCTTATCTTGCTGTATTCAGAAAACAATGTGGTTACTTCAGCTGCAAAACTAGAATAATACACTAAACGCTTCACAGAGCTATTATGAGTGAACAAGATTGTATATGTTAAAGCATCTTTGTCAACTTTAGTTGTATAGATGTCAGTTTGCCTAAAACAGTATATGGCATCCAAATTGCATTTCTTTCTTGTTCTTTTTACATAGCTCCCACTTACTCTCTCTCTTTTCTGTTGTTTTGCTTTGTTGTTTTGTTTTGTTTTGTTTTTGGTCTTTTCCACTAGGGTCTGAAATTTTTCTCATGGATTGGTTCTTAGATTTGGAATCTTCCCATTTAAATATGCTAAATACTCAATACCCTTCTGTCCTCTGTGAAAATTTCTAGTTAATCCCATCTCCTGAGCTTTCCCAAACATATTTTTCGTAATGCACCGTGCCACCAACATACTGCGCTCTGTTAATTCTAGAGCTAAATTTTCAATGTACTATTTAATAATCCTCCCTTATAATGCAGACAAATGTACCAAAAAGATAACTTTGAAGAGGACTGATCAAACAAAGGCAAATTACCCTCACAATAACACAGTTTACATGCTTCCAAATTAACAGTGACCTGCTAATAATGCCCTTTGGAACAGGAATTAGGAAAGAGTGATTTTTTTTTAAATACAGTTATTTTATTTTTGATCTATCGAAGAGGGACACATTTAAAATTTTTTTAAAAATCTATCGTAATAATCTCTTTCTACAAATATGTACGAAGAATCAGCAATACATGAAGGAAAGGATTGCTAGCTCTCCGTATTTCTTTTCCAAATGTATATAACCATCATTTTGTTTGTATTTATTTATTTTTAATCTTGAGAATGAAGCAGAGCTCCTGAATAATTAATGGGTCCTAAATGATTCTTAAGAATTACGGGAGATTTAAATTTAGGCTTTTACTGATTATATTTAATCTTTTAGAATCACATATACAGTATTCAGATGCAGAATTCTAGAGAATGGTAATAGATTCAAGAGAGGATAGAACTGGGAAAAACTGCCAGTTATCTTTTTTTTTTTTTTTTTTTTGCAGCACCGGGGATTGTACTCACGACCTTGCGCTTGCCAGGCAGGCGCTTAGGCCACAGAGCTAGATCCCCGGCCCTGGTGTTTTTGAGAACGGGTCTCACTATGCAGTTCAGGCTGGCCTTGAGCTCACTTTGTAGCCCAGGCTGGTCTTGAACTCACAATGATCCGCCTGTCTCAGCCTCCCAAGTGCTGGGATTACAGGCGTGAGCCACCACGCCTGGCCTAGTTATCTTTCCTATGATGAGTTTATTTGAAACCAGAAAGTATAAGTTGATTCATCTTGTCCTTTGTCCTCATCCACCTTTGGAATTCTTCAAATTCTTTCAGCCTGTTCATTCACATTATGGAATTCATTTGTTTTAGAGGTACTGCATTCCAGGAATTTGGGATCAGCCACGCTAGCATTTCAGGGATACCCTTTTCTCCCTGACACTAGGAAACTTTTCCCAGACTGCAAGGGAAGGGTGGGGCTGTTTTGATTAGAGGTCAGTGAACAAACAGCTGTTTTTTAAAAATAGCAATAGCAATGAAGAACCACGTTATAGTTAACACAATTATTAGTTGTAAATTCATGATTGAAAGAAAGTATGAATCCTGTCACATTCTCGAGGATGAATGGCATAATTGGTTATCAGCGCTCCAGAAACCACTCTTAAAACTGTATTCACTTGTTTATTTCAAAGTATTTTAAAGCAGTGGTCTTCAACCTTTTTGACACCGGGGATGTTTCATGGAAGATGATTTTTCCCACAGAGTGGGGTGGGGTGGGTGGGATGAGGATGCAGATAGTCTAGGGACCTCTTGACCTAGATCCCTCCCAGGAGCATACACAGTTCACAGGATTTGCTTGCTCACAGATCACCTCCTGTCATAAAACCTGAGCTCCTGACAGGTCACTGACCTGTACTGTGTGTGGAGGGTGGGAGGTGGGGGGTGGAACTTGGGTTTTAAAGGATACAAACAAACAACCCAATGAAGATATATGCAGAGCAAGGTTTAGAAGGATCCTGAGCATAGGGCTGGGGATCTAGCTCAGTGGCCTAAGCGCCTGCCTGGCAAGCGCAAGGTCGTGAGTTCAATCCCTGGTGCCACAAAAACAAAAACAAAACAAAACAAAGCAAAAAAACAAAAAAAAGAAGGATCCTAAGCACAAGGTTTCCATCCTTGAAGAGTTGTTGTCCAACTCCATGCACATGGAAGTGTTCTTATTCACCTTTTAGGAAACCCTTAAATATAATCCTTTGTGTTTTTAATGGTGCTTCATAAAGTTGGGGATAACTGATTGAATCATTGGTCATAGGTCATTAATTCAACCTTCAACCCCTTTCTGCTCCCTTCCAACCCTCTGAGCACACTGATGATTCCCCTGGCATGCCATATCACTTTGTGGGCATGTAGGGACTCCAAAAAGCACCTCATTTGTAGAATCCCAGGTGTGTTTGGACAGGACTGTCTTTTACTTTTGTCATTCTCATTCTGGAGCCATTTCAAGAATCAAGGACCAAAGGCCAAATATCTTAACAAAAGATACTCTTAATGTTCTAACTTTGTGAAAATTACAAGGGTTATAGGAGCTATGAGCCAGGAATCATAAATGAAAATCAAAATACAGATGCTCCTCCTTCTGCTTTAGGATTATGTCTCAATAAACCATTATGCATTATAAATGTAAATTGAGAATGCATTTAATACACCTAATCCACTGAACGTCATAGCTTAGCCCTCGTACTCTGTCAGAGAATTGGTTGTTTACTGCCATGATCACAAGGCTGACTGGATGCTGTAGGTTTCTTCTGTAGTCCAGTACTACAAGTGAATACTGTACTGTGCTACATACTGCTTCCTGGGAAAAGATCAAAATTCAAAATTTGAAGTATACTTTCCACTGATTAGATGTTGCTTTTGCATGACTGTAAAGTTGAAAAATCATAAATGGGGGACATTTGTTTACATATTATAATATTATGGGCCACCCCCGGTTTCAAATATAGATTTCTTACAGCAACTCGTACATGTCAGAGCATTTACAATTGTTGTGGCATTTATAGAACAGACATAACAAAAGTTCCAACTCGAACATGCCTGACACTTGGAGAAGCCAGTGTGGATATATTTAAAGAAATAATTAACTTGGCCTGTGAAGTCATTACAAGGATTCTCCTATTTTTGTGCTAGATTTATTATTCTTTCCACTTTTGTTCTATTGCTATTTTATCCTTCTAATAAACATGCAGGAGTGTCCAGCATGGAAATCAGCTAATGGTTAGTTAGACCAGTTCCTCTTGAGGTCAGTCATTTTCAATAAGCATTACATTCTGAGGAATTTTAACTCAATCACTCAATCCATTTGATTACCAAAATCAGGATTATCATAAGGCTTAATTACATGTGGTGCCATGTAACACCAGTATTACACTGTATTACCACTGTGGTCATGATGCAATACAGTTTCATTACATGGCAGATCAGTAAAAGTTGTAGAAATGTTTGCTTTGCCTTTGCAACAAAATCTAACCTTACCCATATATAGCAGATGTTATGAAGAACAGGTGCCATTACAATGGACCGTGACTTGATTAATCTACCTTCCAGATTACTTGGGGGACAAAGCCAATTACTTGTTCTCTCTGCCCAGTTTCCACTGTACAGCAGGCCCCCTATCCCATCACAGGGAGGGACACATGTGGTATTTAAAATGGTTCCTATCCCTTCTAACTGTACTGCAGGCTATGTTTTATTTCATCCTGTTCTGGAGGTGAGGGCTATCAGAGTACATTGATGTAAATCACAAGTGCCCCCAGCAAACTTCTGTGAATTTGGAAGATACACAACTCTCACAGGTAGGTTCCACAAGCCCCAGCAGTCAGGACGGGGGACCATCACCCCATGGACACTTCAGCTGCTATTTGTATTAAGAGCAGCCAAGAGGTCCTTTGTGTCTTGGGACATGTCCTTCCCCAAATCTGGATCCTAGCTGTATTCAGCATCATTTGTGGAGTTGGCCAGGCCAACTTTGCTGAAGCCTCTTCACAGTCTAGGCAGACTCTCATTCTTTGGCTTTCTTCTGGAAAAGAGCTCCACGTAATCTGCTTATTTTTAGCCATAAATCATTTTTCCTCTGACTGTTGCTTTTTATTAAAAACAAATTCAATTTGTCCTTGGATTCAGGTGTCCTGCACCTATTTCTGCCCAAGTCCTTTCCCCGTCTTGTGGGCCTGTGTTTAATCCACCACACACGTTGTTGCTACTCCACACTAATGGCCAGCGTACAGTTGGGATACATGTTTTGCACCCGAACATGCTGGGTTCCCTTTTCTTGGGTTAGACAAATGGTGGTCACACCTTGAGGTAATTATTTTGAGTATGGCAGAGGCCTCCCAAATTCTTCCTTGTCTCAGGGTGGCGTTACTCTTTGGGGGAACCCTGATCCACAAAGTAATGCCAACTGCTTCAATCCCATGAGGAACCCTATTCTGCTCAATAGCTTTCCATCCACAGAATGAATGGTGATATGTGTTTGTACATTGCGTGCTGTCACACATTGAGTATGCTGGCATTATATTTTGCTCTTTATAACCAAGAACCTTTCTAAGCCTTCAACCACCAAGGTTTATAGTCACACAGTAATTGGCCAGGTAGGAGTTGTATACTGCATTGTTTGTAGTCCCAGTAGGAAGCTTAGGGGGTTGGTAGTACAGACTAGGATTTGAAGTGGATGTGGAGACAGACTAAAGGATGGGGAATTGGATGACAGAGAGGAGTGCAAAGTGGATTAGTAAAGTTAATCCAAACTCCTCAAAGGTTATGGTTCTCGTTCAGGCCCTTCATTACCTGGCCTTTGCCCACTCCTAGCCTGTCTCCTGCATGCTTCCTATTCTCCAGTTGCCTGGTCTGATAATTCATTCATTTATCCATTCAGAAAACACTGCCTGAGCACCTACTGTGTGCCAGGTTTTGATTTAGGTTTTTCAGAAACACCCATAAAGTTGATATTTTCTTGCCCCAGAGTCTTTGTGCCTGCCGTTTCCATTCTTGGACAGCTCCTCCTAAGATTCTCTGCTCCCACTAGGTTTTCCTTCTTGTTTTGTAGGGGCGAGGTGCTGTTGGACTTCATAAGGAAAAAGTATTTCTAGTATTCTTCATCTCAGAGACTCATTTTTTAAAGAACATTAATAAAGTCTTTGATCATTATGTATTTATATAAATTTATATTTATAAAAATATTTCTACTTATAGAAATATTTAATTATTTATGTAGTTTTATACTGTCTGCCTCACTTGGTCATTTGGCGAGGTGGCATGCCTCAACACATGTTTGTTTAATGAAGGGAAAGGTTGGTGTAGCTGCTCAATAAATAGTGTTTTATGAATAAGATTTCTAACAGGTCCTTCTAAATGTGGTCCTGCTGGATGCCTTAAATACTATTCTAGAAGGAAATGGGGATGAGAAGACAGGGAAGGGAAAAGGAATAAAAAAGAGGAAGAGAAGATTGGTTTTGGAGGAAAAAAAAAACCATAAGAAAAGATCAGGGTGGGAAGAAAGATGGAAGGAAGGAAAAGATGATGAGGAAGTCAATATCCTTTAGTACATTTCAGAGTGTCAGGTGTTAGCAATCATCTGAGAAACTCACTAGAAACTCAAATTACAGGGTTCCAGCACAGACCGAAGGAGTCAGAAACTTGAAAGTAGAGGGCAATATTCTGCTCTAGTAACCCCTCCTGCTCTAGTTGGTGAAAAAGAGTCTTTCAGATTCCAAAGGAGTCTCTGATAATGCCCCAAATTCTGAACAAATATTTTATATTTTGGAGAGTTAATGTTATCTTGTCACTTTTTTTTTTCTTAAATTTCACTGAACTCTATGGTTTCAAGAATGATACAGATAATTTAGGTCTTGAACAATTTTAGAATAAGCAAATTGGTGATTTTTATTATAAATAATAAGGATGTTTTGATATTTATAAGTTCTCATTCATAGACTGTAGATATTAAAGGAAAAGGAATCAGAATGCAGCTTAATAGTAAATGTTAGACAAAAGGCCCGTGTGACGACACCTTTCCTGTTAGGGTTTGTTATGCAAATCTCACTCGAGGGTTTTTCCCAGACTTTTTTTTAGGTGAAGTAATCAGGGGGAATGTGTTAACTAAAAACAACTATAAGGTAGCAAATCCTTTTCTAAATTTTAATTTGAATTGACTCAGGGCAAAAGTGAATCAATTTTAGGGTCAGCCATTTAAATAAACGATGCCCTAAAAATGTACAAAAGCATAATTTCCTAAGTAGTTTATTGAAAACAAGACTATGACCACCCTGTTTTGTACTTAGAGATATAGTTTGGAGTGCTGCTATTTTAAGGAATCTTTTTAAATAAATTTCCTAGATCACAGATCTCCGAGAAATAACAAAAACATTTGAAAAGCAGTTGTAAGAATTAAATGAAGTGTATGTTAAATGCATAGTACAGTTCCTGGCAAGTGGGCTCGATAAACATTAGGAAGTATGATTATGCTTTCTATCTTATATCCAAGAGCAACTCTTCAGTAGATCTTCAGCAAACACTTTTAATGATGCTTGGTCTGAGGGCCATGCCACATTTTTTTTTTTTTTTTAAATCCTGGAAAGGAAAAGTGGGAAGGAGCCTCTAGCAGCAGGCTTGATCATCTCTCAGACATTATCTCTGGGTTGTTTTTTTTTCCCCACAGCAATTTCTCATTCTCTTTTCTTCCTCATTTTTTTTTTTTTAAATCTGGGGAAATAGATTTTGCACAGCTTTTGTCATAAATTTGTTCCCATAGACAGCTAAATGACTCACAACAAAATGTGACTGTAAAACAATTTCTTCTTCAAGGTTTCTGCCGCAACATCATCAAGGTCCCCACCGCCGGAGCTTTGGAAACGACTCACAGAGGAGCCAAGTCAAGGCATCGGTGCTCGCAGTGGGGCAGTCTGTATGGGTGTGGCTGCTGTGTGATATGTTTCAAGATCTAGGTCATGATTTCATAACATTTATGCACCAAATCTTAGCAGAGTACACAAACAAAACATGACTTAAGACAACATTGAAAAGGAAAGGAAAACAAAAACAAACAGTCCCCCACTTCATCTCTCTTAGAAAATGATTCGATGATTCGGCTGCCTTCTTTTTAACCTTGTATCACATTTTCTCTCCTGAAATGTCTCAGAGTGGTTGCTGTTTGACTAATACAAATGACTCCTTGGCTTTTTACAGTGAGATTTTAACACTGTTTAAAAAATTCAGAATAAGTAGGTAATATTGAGAAAATTAGATTTTGGGTCTAAAAAATTCTGGATTTTGACTTCTCTTTAAAAAAAAAAAACAAAAGATGGTGCTAGGCCCACACTCTGCCTGCTTCTTACTTGGGTCTAATTCCACACACCTCCCTTGTCCCACCCTTCTCTGCTGAATGAGGCAGACATATGGCAGCTCAGAGACTCCCGAGTATTGGGACTGATAGTGATCAAAGCAGAAGATCACAGGATCTTATTGTGCTTTTCAAAAATATAATGTTATAAACATCATCTAGATTATAGACCCCTTGATGAAAGGAATTCTGATTTTTCATTATCTTCTCCACGTCCCGAGGTCATGGTAACTCAATGTCTATTATATCTTGGCAGAATAAACATTTATATCCCACTATTAAACCAGAGCGTGGTTAAGTATTTTATTCATAAATATTTAACAAAATAGTATTCTTCAGCTGCTCCAGTGCAGAGGTGGAACTCCTTAGGCTCATAGACCCCAGCATGTAACACCTAAACCATAGCAGAAAAATGTCCACTCAGCTCGTGCTTCATGTGGACCGACCCCAGCTTCAAAGATCTAGTTCATCTCAACAAACATAAGGTCATCTCTGAATTCATTGCTTCTGTCACAAGATCAAAACTTTTAGTAAAGCCTATGCATGATGTATTTACCCCACAGTTCTGCTGCCCTGGGCAAAGTACAACTTTGAGGAAACAATTAGCAGCTGGGTGTGGTGGCTCACGCCTGTAATCCCAGCACTCGGGGAGCCTGAGACAGGAGGATCGTTGTGAGTTCGAGACCAGCCTGGGCTACAAAGTGAGCTCAAGGCCAGCCTGAATGGCATAGTGAGACCTTGTCTCAAAAAGACAAGGGCCGGGGATCTAGCTCAGTGGCCTAAGCACCTGCCTGGCAAGTGTGAGGTCATGAGTTCAATCCCCGGTGCAAAGACAAATGTTCATAGACACAGAGGTGAATGGCAGGCACCCAGAAAACCACATACATGGGTGGGCTCCCTGACCCCGATCTATTTGAGATCCAAAAAAAAAAAAAAAAGAATTCAGCTGTGATGAAAAAGCAGGTACCTCCAACTCCCAAGGAGAGGATCACCTCTGAATTTCGTAATGATAGTACATATTCAGCTGCCAGCTCCCACAGAGCGTGGGAAGAATCAAAACGGATTTTTACTTCAAAGAGAGCTCCTGGAATTCACTGCACTTCTCCTTTCAGCTACTTTTCACCATACCCTGCAATAACTGTGTTTTAAAGCTGCTATGCTGTCAGTGAAATATGAATCTGCCACCAATAGCTGGGGTAAATTATAGAGATTTAAAGTACTTAGCAGTTTCTTCCAGAGATTATCTTATCTTCATACTTATCAGCGGGCTCATCTGCCAGTTCTGACTCTTGGCTTGCTGCTCTTTATCTTGTAGATGCAGCATCATGGCTCTTGGTGTGCAGCGTCCCCTCCCCTCTTACCCGTTTCCCTCCATTCCCCCACCTGCACTCACCCTGGTCCTGGAAGAAGACAGACCTTGGTATGTCTGAGTCACTGCCTGTCTCTAACTCCCTTGGGCTCTACCCTCTGAAAGCCCTCAAAGAAATGTCTCAATTTCTTCTATTTTTAAAACTTATTACTTTGAAATAATTTCACATTTATAGATAAGCTGTATGATTTATACAAAATGTTTTCACACACCCTTTACTGAACCTATCAGGTTTTTTGTTTTGTTTTAGCATTCTGCTACATTTGCTTGTTTCTCTCTCTCTTTTTCTTTCTCTATCTTTCTTTCTCTGCATATACTCTACCTTTAGGTGAACCACTTCACAATAGATTGTACATATCCTGAATTAAGTATGCAATCCAAGGAAAACAATGAAGTTCAGGTAATTCAACACTGATACAGTACTTCAATTCGTAACCAATATTTCAAACTTGTCAGCAATCTCAATCATGCCCTTTTTAGTACTTTTTGTTTTCTCTCTAATATAGGATCCAGTCCAGGATCGTGGATAGCATTTAGTTGTCAAGACTCTTAATCATATTTAATCTGGATCAATTCCTCAATCTTCTAAAATAACACTTACGACATTGACCTTTGCTAGTAATACAGGTTGGTTATTTTTTTACTTTTCTTTTTTTTGCAGCACAGGGGTTCAAACTCTCAACCTTGTGCTTACAGGTGGGTGCTTAGGCCACTGAGCTAGATCCCCAGCCCTTGTCTTTTTGAGACAGGGTCTCACTGTGCTGTTCAGGCTGGCCTTGAGCTCACTTTGTAGCCCAGACTGGTCTTGAACTCACAACAATCCTCCTGTCTCAGCCTCCTGAGTGCTGGGATTACAGGCGTGCGCCACCATGCCCGGCTCCAGGTTATTTCTATAGTGTCTTCTTCCATCTGAATTTGTATGATGTTTCTTTGTGGTTAGATTCAAATTAAACATCTTCAGTAGCACTTTTACTCTTTTTAAATGTTTTTCCTAACAGGACAACTATTCATTTATCCTTTAATGGATCGTGAACCCAAGTACACATCAGAATTACTGTAGAAGATTTGCACACTATTGGTCTCAGTAGATTCTGATCTGGTAATCTGAGGCGGAATTTTAGGATCTGTGTCTGAGTAAACTCAACAGATGATTCTGACGTACATGGGGCCAGGGTTGAAAGCCACAAACTTCTGTCTGTGGGCACATTCTGGCTTCTCCTTTGATCTCTCTCCTCTTCACCATTCTCTCTTCCCACTGCATTATCCTTTGCTTGAGGTAGACTTCGTCTGCCTGGGAAGACTTAGTATGCCGGAGAAATAGTGGCATGTTAAAGAACCCATTTCAATGCACATGTTCTGTTTTGTGGCTTCATTTTTCTACATATAATTTATATTGTGACAAAATCTCAACAATCTTTCTGTGCACAAAACGGAAAGAAAATGCAAATTACCTAACTAAAAGAAAATGAAAGAAAAGGGCTAGAGGGGGTAGAGTGAATTATAAACCATATGTATGCTACTGGCACACGGTAATTCACTTTAGTGGGCAAACCAGGAAACTGGAGTCCATGTCAAAATTAGGTTTGAATGATGCTAATTATAAACCAGGGTCTTTAGAAACACATCCCTCCCACAATATATTGCTCTCTTGCCTGGTCTTTTTTGAAGCATCTGCAGTCTGTTTATATATTATGTCATTTACACTAGATAGTCTAAAAGTCATGGGGAGTAATTCGGGGATTTTTTTTTTTCCTACATGGCTGTACTTTTCCTTCTAGCTAGCAGCCTCTGTGAAGGAGGAGTCTGTCCAATCTTTAGTTCTAGCTAAAGAACTGTGGTGACAGTAGCATGTCTTCCCTGCACACTTGAAGTACCCCAATAAAAAGGCTACCCCGGTCTTCAGGGGGTGGGGGCAAGTGGGATTTTTTTCTGCATTGGCCTCCTCATTTATTTGGAAACTCACACTGGGCTGTGATCTCTTTGAAGGCCAAATGGAAGGAAATGCAGAACTGCGAAAGCCCAGACCAGTACTACAATGGCTATTCATGAACTAAGGAAATGCAGTTCCTCCCCCAGGGGAGGGGTGGGGTAGGGAGGGGAAGGAGGAGGTGCACCTCCAAACAGGATTTATAGATATTTAGCAGTATTAGAACAGCCAGGAACGTTTTTTAATGCATGTTCAGCATTCTATTTCTTTTAAAGCATTTTCACATAATATGGTAGCTTATCTGTTTTCTACAACTGTGTGAAGAAGGCAGGGCAGAAATGATGAGGCAAAGACAATGCTCAGATTGAAACAAAGTTTCTTTGACACCAAAGCTCTAGCTTCTCACCTCTGTCTCAGACCAACTGTACTGAAGCCACAGGGCCTACAAGGAATCCCCAAAATACCTCTCTTGGGAGTGTATTGCTCAGTCAAAGGCATGGAGTTTGGTCAGATGACATTCAAACCTCAACTGTCCTTCTCTTGGAGCCTAGTTCTCTGCATTTAACTCTTTTCCCTGCACATTATCCCTCAGCTTCCCCAACAGTGGACCTCCTACAGGCTTGAGCCAACAACCCTTGGCCCTCACACCTCACTTATAGTGAAAACGAATGGGGAAGGCTAGTTACATGCTCACACAATTCTGACCTCTGCAACTGGCCCTGTGCACAGGTCATGGTGCATTTCTCTGTAGGTTGTATAAAGGATGCCTTGTTGACTGCATGGGGGACTCAATCCAGCTCACGTTCCACTACCAGGTACAGTATTGCACACTTACGAAGGATCTGTGTGCCTGGAAGCATCTTCTAATTAACACAAATTTCCTGTCTGGGCTCCATTTACCCACACTGGGTCCCATTCCTTGGGGAATACACACCACAAAGCAACAACAGGAGGCTGAGATTAGATAAGTTGATTTCTGTGACATGGCTGTTTAGGTTTTATAGCACCATCACCTCCACCCCTCCTTCCTTGACACACTGCATGAAAGTGCCATGGGAAACACAGGTCATTGGAAAGCTGAGGGGAGATGTGAGACAGAGACCAGATTTATCTAGATTAGTGATTCTCACACTTGACAGTGCATCAGTGGACTTAAAGAACTTAATATACAGATTGCTGGTTGCCATATTCTCAGAGGTGCTCTCAGTGGGTCTAAGGTAGAGCCCAAACAGTTGCATTTCTACTAAGTTCTGAGTCTGGGATCCATGTGTGTAGAACCACTGATCTAGATTTTTCTTAACTCATGCTAGAAATAAGCTTCCTTTTCATTACTTTGTCCTTCTGAGTACCATAGAGCCACATAATAGTATTTATAATAGTTACAGCAGTGGCTAACATTAATCAAATGCTATTTCACTATTTCTGGGTTTCACTCTACAAATGTGATATACGTTCTTTTAGTTAATGTCCAGGGTTGTAGACATTAGAGGAAAGAAAGAAAAAGAAAGAGACAGACAGACAGAGATAGAGACAGATAGACAGAGAGAGATAGAGACAGAGGGAGAGACAGACAGAAAGACACACAGAGACAGAGAGATAGAGATTGAGAGAGACAGAGAGAGAGAGAGTGAGAGAGACAGAGAGAGAGAGAGAGAGAGAGAGAGAGAGAGAGGAAACAAGAGCAAGAGTAAGGGTTTTTGAGGCCAAGTACTGGCTTAAATATGCAAATTTCCAAATTCTGACTCCTCAAGTGTTAGGTAAGGATGCAAGAAAAGAAATGGAAAAGGAGGAAAGAGAGAAAGGCGAGAAATATACTGTTAGGACAGTTTTGTGGTAATGTTAATAAGGAGTGGTTTCTGTATTTCAATCATGTTTTTCTTTGGCATTTGCCTTCACTAATAGGTGCTATATGGAGAGAAAAAGGTAACGATGAGTTCAAGTGCGTGCGCGCGTACTCTTCTTGCTTTGTGACTCCCTAGTCATCTGATGCTTCAGATAGCATCTGTAAAACAGATGATGATAGGTAGTGATGATGGTTGGTGATGATGACGACGGTGATGATGATAATGATGACAAATGATAGATTCTTCTATGGCCACAGCCTTCCCCACTGTGGGAATTAAGCTTGATTGTGTCAACTTAACTGGCTTGTGTACTGCCCAAAGTATTAGTAAAGCGCATTTCTGGGGCTGTGGGGTGTGTCATGGAGGTGTGCCCTTGAGGTCTGTGTCTGTTTCCTCACCTCTTCCTTTCTGGTACTGTTTCCCTGCTTTGTTTCCTGGCTGCCATGGGTTGAGCAGCTCTCCTCTAGCAGGCCCTTCCACCATGCTATTTGTCTTGGAGTCGGTTGACTGTGGGATGAGTCCTCTGAAACTGTGAGCCAAAATAAATGTTTCCTCCTTCAAGTTGCAAGTGTTAGGTTTTTTGTCCCAGCAAACCAAGAGTGACCAGTGCACTCACCCAACATGGATGACCCTCTACCATGTAACTTAGTAGCTCTTGTAATCAAGAGTTGGAGTCTATTTCCCCACTCCTAAGTGTCTGGTTTAGTTTGTGGATTGTGCAACCATAGAATGTGATACTATGTGATTCCAGAGCCTAGGCCTCAAGAGCCTTGCAGCATCACTTTTTCCCACTCATGAAGCTGCCGCAAACCATCATGAAGAAGAAGCTGCAATGACCTCACTGAAGGATGAGACAGCCACTCCCCAGCCTACACCAACTGCCAGTCCCACAAGGGAAGCTGTTTTCAATCTGACAGTTCAGCTGATCTTTCAAGCTGAATGCAGCTACAGTAGACAGCCCAGAAGACACCAGGAGAGGAATCATAAGCAACTGGAAATCATCATTACTTTATACCACTCACTTTGGGGCAAGATTGTTACAGGGATAGAAACAGATACAAGTACATATATAGCTCCTCCAGAATATATAAAAGAGTTTAGCATAGTTCTGTACCCAAATTTAGCTATTTTTTCATCCTCTGGATTTTCTCCTTTCCAGCTACTACTTAACATCTCTCTATGTTTTCTGCCTCATCACTCAGATGTACTCTTGATGAAAGGAAAGAACCAGATACTGTACATGCTACTTTTTTGTTGTTGTTTGTTTTGAGACAGGGTCTCACTTGGTAGTTTTAGCTGGCCGTGAACTTGAAAACATGCATTTGAGCTATTTCTTAATATACATTCTTTCTTATTCATTGAAGAATTATTACATAGATCTTATATTTTCTAGTTTTTTGTTTTTATTTTTACATTTATGGCAGGATGAAGACCCTTATTCAACAAATTTGAGTACATTGTTTTGCCTATGTAATTCCATGATACAGTCTTTACTGTTTATTTTTACTTACTTCACAATTTCTACCAAATAGTTGGTGCTCAATAGATGAGTACAGACTACACCATTTGACTGAAGTGATAAAATCCCAAGCTTTCTTAAATTTTAGGTGAAAACTGGATTTCCTCTCTTAATTCCTTCCTGTCCCATCTCAGTTTCTTTGTCTTTCTTCATCTAACCTTCTGCATATCTTCTCAGGTTAACCCCTTTATCCTGTTAGAACTCAGTTCATGTATTCCATTCTTCACCGGACTTTCCCTGAAACCTTTATACGATTCACAATCTTCTCTTTTGTGTTCTGTAACTTTTTGTGTATATCTCTATATTTTTTAACACCTTGGCAGACAGTTCCTTTGGGAAATAATTTTTCATTCATCTTTGTGATGTAGCAAAGTATAGCAATAACAATTAGTATTTCTTAAATGCTCACAAAGGACCAGGTACAGTAGTAAACATTTTACAAGTATTTTCTCAACCCTTGCAACAGACTGAAACAAGGTGAAAGTTTTCTTTCCAGATGAAGAAACTAAGACTTAGAGAGTTTAAATAACTTGCTCTGGTCACCTAACTAGTAATAGTGAGTCAGAGCTTTGAACTCAAAGTTTGAGTTCTCTAGCATGCTCTGTATTCTGATGCTAGGTCAGTTCTCAAGAAATGTTGAATGGGTGAATATTTTTCAAAGTCACTAAATGGAACACTCATCTTTCACTTTGTCTTACACTTATGTGTGTGTGGTAGGGGAGGGTTGAAGTGTGATTAAGAGAGAAAATGAGGGAAATATGAGGGACAAAAGGAAAAGGTTGATTAGTATATGAAGGAAAAAGGTATACCTGACAATATGAATGTATGAAACATTAGACACAAGTTTCAAAACCCTTATGCAATAAAAACACATGGCCACTCAAGAAGACCACCACAAGTAGCCATTGGTGATAAAAGGGTTGTTTGCTAGTCAAGTGGTCAAGTTCTAACTGCTTCCATATCATTTCAATCTGCTCAATTCATAGAACTTCTTTTGTATTCCCTCCATTCCATTTCACTCCATTCTGCTCTCCTCCATCCATCCCATCTCATCCCATCCCATCCCGTCCCATCTTCAACTTCATTCCACTTCATTCCATCCCACTCAGCTCCATCCATGCCCATTGTAGTCCCTTCTATGGCGTTTCACTCCATGCCACGCTATTCCATTCCATTCACTCCCCTTACTTCTGCTCCATTTTGCTCCATTCTGCTTCATCCCTTTCTTTTTATTCTCATAAGATTTTATTAGATATCGAATCTAATGCATTTCAAATGTTAGAAATGCAAACAATTTTCTTATTTGATGCAGTCTTTGGCCTGCAAAACTCATTTAGATTTTTCCTGTGTTCATCCAATAACATATCAATTCAATTCATAGCTTGTTTAGATAAGTGAATTCAAAGCCCTCACAAACCAGGTACCCTGTGATAATGCAAACGGACATGCAGAGGTTTTTTTTTACACAATTTCAGGAAACTAAGTTCAAGGGGCTGGGGATTTAGCTCAGTGGCACAGCATCTGCCTGGCAAGTACAAGGTCTTAAGTTTGATCCCCGGTAAAAAAAAAACCAAACAAACAAACAAACCCCAAAAAACAAAAAAAGAAATTAAGCTCAATGATTTTATTCTTCTTTTATACTTTCCTAGATGCCTTCTGTCAAGAAATAGTATCTCTTGAAATTGCTTTCAAAGGATGGACATTTTATATCCCAAGTGGTTCATTTTTATATTTCACAGTATCTAACTATAGCTGTTTTTAAAAGACTGTCATAAAGTAAATGCTCTGATTTAGCAAAGATGTCTACACTAAGCTTTAGAGAAACAGAAATCTACAATTGTAGAAACTGTCTTTGGAAAGAGCACAGCTTTTACATACTAGCTTCTCAGGACATAGTCAACATTTTGCCTGAGCTTTAAAAAAAATGAAACATGAGATTGTTGGTTGCATAGACATTCTGGTGTCCCGTCTGGAGCTCATGTATTTCTTTCTAGAAAAAGGCTTAAAAATCACCAGAGTGATGCAAGGCTGATAACCCAACTCAGGGCCGGGTCATGTGAATTCAGTAATACAGTGCTGAGTTGGTTCGACTGGTAGTATGCCTGAAACAGAGCTGTAACTAGTTGTCTGGGACATATTCCAGTGGAAACCAGGAAACTCTTAGACATTTCCCTGTGTTTCACCACGGTCAAACCAGGGCAAAACTCTTTTTGCTGAAATATAGCCTTGCTGTGCTCAGGCAGATAAGATTTTATGACAGTTTTCATTGAATATATTTCTTAATACATATTAACATATATGTGGATGAATACTCTTATAATCCAATGTTAGAATGAAAGTTTTAGTTGAGGCACAATCTGCCAAAATAAGCAGATGCTCCACCAACAGGCATTCATTTTCAAAAGTAAGTGGTGAATCTCACTTTAGTGGCTGAAAGCATTCAGAAGTTGGAGAACTAGGAGGAGCATAGTGCCAGTTCATGACAGCATTCTTAAGTCATAGCTCTTCTGCTTCCATTTCCTTTCCCACTTTCCAAGCCCAGACAGGTCCAAAACCATAATTATTGAGCTATGAACTGTAGGTAGAGATCTAAGTGGTAAGTGAGAAACTTTGGACATGTTCTCCTTTCCCTACTTTAAGCCCTAACTGGGTGGAGTGATATGAGAGGACAAACTAAACCTTAGGTCAAATTTAAAGTTTGAGTTGCTGGTGTGGATCATTTTGCTAATGGATAGAGGATGAGTGCTGAGTTTTAAAGTGATGAACAATTTCTAGAAAAGTAATGGGATCTTCCTAGCTTCTATTCAGAGGCAAGGAAAGAAATAGGTCAGACAGAAGGAGGATTCACGGTAAAAGAAAAGTGGAGGTAAAAGTAAAGTCCCATGAGTTGTCTCATGTACTGAATATTTAGTTTGTGATCACTGGTGAATTATGTGCTCACTAGCTGGGATCCTCATGTGCGACTAGGTTCTACACAATGCAAAAGATACCAAAGCGCCAAATGAACGTTAAGTCACTTTCTTTAAATTTACTTTCTTTAAATTATTTGGGCTGCATATTAGGAAATAGCTAAACATTGCCAAGTAAAATCTAATGTTAATTTTTTTTGTTCTTTGTTTTTGTGAAGGGGATTAGACCTAGAGTTGGCATGTGCTAAGCACGTACTGTGCCACTGAACTATACCCCCACTCCCCAAATGTGAACTTCTTTAATTTGCTATAATTACACCTCTATTGTCTAAGTGGTGACCCAAAACTCTGAGATAAAAGCAAAATCAGAGATGAGTATTCAAAACAAAAATACTAAATGAGTGGTCTTTTCTGACCACATCATTACCTGTTCTCAATCATTTGACTTATATGTCACCTTATGGATTAAGGAAGATCATAGGTAAGTCACACACAGAGGATACTGATGCAGAAATGGCACATGACTTTTGCTGCTTTTTGTGCTTTCAAGTCAAGTATAGTGATTCTTGAATCTGCCATTGCTTTACGACACTTTGCCCTCTCTAAGAATATAAATAATTAAGACATAAATGCAAGATAACTTGCAAAGTATTGATTTTGACTCATATTTTCTGGCTTTAGGCAATGGGTAAGACCATGATCCCTGATTTTGGTTAAAAAAAAATAGCAAACCCGTAGGAGTACTGTCATGTCAGTCTGTCATGTCATGATGATCTAATTACATTTACCTTATAAAGATGTAGAAATTTCAATTCAATTTCAGAGATCCTCTCATTTTGTAAAATGCATTCATGTATGATTTGTACTTAGGACACAAAGTGCCTGCTCCCCCTCCCCAGTAGTGGTATTTTAGCAAAGCTAGTTTTTGCAAGCAATGAGGTTTCGGATCATTCACCCCCCCACCCCCCGCTTCCCCTCGCCATTTTACCTCTTCAGTGGTGCTGGAGAAGGGCTGAGTAGTCAATGGAACCCATGATGTGTCTGCAATTTCCGTCATGTGCAGATGAGGGTGATTCCTCTGGCTGCTGTTTTGAGTGTCGTTTTCTGTAGTATTCCTGATGAAGGCCTCTGTGGTGTTCCTAATAAGGTTTTCTGGGCTATACGGAACTGTATTAAATGTAGTGGGGATCTGAGGAGGAGTTGTATTTCTAGTGCTCCGCACTGAAACTTCTGCTCCCAGATGAGCTGAGGTAAAGGAAGGACAGTTGCAAAAATTATTCACGTATCTTTTGATTCTTCACAGAAAAGTAATTTTACTTAAACAAAAGAAGACCCCTTAGGTAAGTTCACTAATATAATAAAGCAAAGATCACTTCAGTGTATGACAAAGTTTATTCGCCCTGTCTGGTCTACTCATCCTTTACCCATCTATCAATTTTATATGGTAAAGGGAGAGCTGTAAAAACTGTACTATTAAAAAAAATGAGCTGGGCCTGGTGGTGCATGCCTATAATCCCAGCACTCAGGAGGCTGAGACAGGAGGATCGTTGAGAGTTCGACACCAGCCTGCACTACAAAGTGAGCTCAAGGCTGGTCTGAACAGCATAGTGAGACCCTGTCTCAAAAAGAGAAAGGCCGAGGATTTAGCTCAGTGGCCTAAGCACCTGCCTGGCAAGCACGAAGTCGCGAGTTTGATCCCTGGTGCCACAGGAAAAAAAAAAAGCCTGCTCTATGTAGAAGACAGAATTAAACTGACTGCACATCTAAGGGACCACTGAGTTCATGGGGCATGGAAGCTTATCTCCAAAATTCTATGCAAAACCCTGAGTATATAACATATGCACCATTTCTCTATGGGGTACCATTGTAGTTTCATCGACTTCTTGAAGGAGCTTTAAACAAAATAGCAGATTGAGAATCACTATTCATGAACTTCCTAACTTCATTATCAAGATCAATGATTTCTTGAAGAATTATAACTTATTTCCTTAACCATAGTGCAAACACTGTATGATGTATTTTTTGTTTTTAATTTACTTTAATTGATACATAAAGTTATATGTCTTAGTAGGGTAACCAATGATATTTCAATACTTGTACACGTTGTATAATAAATAAATTAGGTTAAATATATCTATCTTCTCATTTATTGTTTCTTTATGGAGAAAACACTATCTTTTCTTCTAGCTTTTTGAGATGTAGACACTACATTATTGTTTTCTGTAGCCACCCAACTGTGCAAGAAAACACCAGAATTTACTGCTGTCCAACTATAACTTAGTATGCATTATAAACTGTTTTTAATTCTAGTTGTATGCTTCTCAAATCATGGGCCTGCTGTATTTTCTAAGCTCCTTACCTTTTGGAAGAATAATAAAGTAATTTCAAATACATGAATTGGTGGGATTAATTTATTACTTTGCTCTGCAAGGGCGAATTTCTCACAATGAAAAAAAAAAACACTGGTTCTGAATTAGGTGCACTTAGCCACGTTTAACAATGTGCTCTTCGTCTCTCAGGGACCTTGCTAATGTCTCAATTCTGAGGTAATGAAAACTGTCGGATTCAGCCTTTCTAATAAGTTTTACGGTGATGGTGGTTTTCATATTACCCTTTGTGTGGCAAGACTCTAGAAAACGGTCACATAATAGGAAGCATTGAAAAGTTCTGTAAATTATGGCTCAAGGTGGCATGTTTAAATGTCTCCATTGACTCCAGAGATAGTGAGTTTTCAGAGATATAAAAAACCCACAAAATTTTATCAAAATGGATAAATATAACTTTGAAGGGTTTGACTAAGGACTGTCAGAATAAAGATTTTATTTTTCACTACTCCTTTACTGGTTCACGCAGTCAAGCAGCTATTTATTAAAAACTACTATGTGCCAGGTGGAGGTCTCCTAAAGAAGAAATTAATCATCGTTCTTTCCTTGTCCTAGTGTGCCTTAGGGACACCTCTTTTGAGCCTCATTCCTTTCGTTTTGGTTTCATTTTAATATAGGTCACATGATAATTTATATAAGTAAGAGGAGGATAAGGCAAAAACACCTGATCACAATAGAAATACTACTTTTACAACTTAGCAAGATGTAAGTAGCAGCAATCTTCCTAAAAGTTAATAAAATAATCATGGCTATTAAGTATCTTTTCCTTGAGATGTAGAGAGTTGTGCAAAGTACCTTGCGTATAGATTTAGCAAATAAGAATATGTGCTACCCTATTAGAATTTCAGATAAACAATGAATATTTTTAGTTTAAATCAGTATATGTAACACGTTATAACTAAACAATAATATATAATTTATACTACATGTTAAATATTTATGAGTATACTTATACTAAAAATTACCTTTTATCTGAAATTCAAAAGTAACTGAGCATTGTGTATGTTATCGGGCAACTCTACATATATATCTCTATGTATCTCTATATATAGAGATATATATGCTAGGTTTAGAGACTTTAACTTCTGGTCATTTCCTTTAGCTCCTGTTTCTATCTTTTCAAATCTTTTGTCACTATCACTATGTTTTTGCTGGAGTTGAACCCTCTGACTAAATTAGATTTATCCTTGAAGTATTATCTATGTGACAAACTCAATCATAACATTAGATTCCTTTAGAAAAAGTCCAAAAAAAAGATTTTAAATTTGCAATCGCAGATAGGTGCTTTAATGTTCTCTGAAATAAATGAGTATCTACTGTAGGAACGTAAAACTTTCTGTGTATGGTGGTCAGCATTTTGATCATTTTGAGTTTGATGGGCCATGTTAATCCTCTGAGTTAACTACTGTGTATGAAAATTTTAGCTTTCAGATTCTTTAAAAATATTTTAAATGATGGGATTAGGGCAAAAAACAAGCTTCTGAACATCTCACATATAATTATATTTCTTAGTATGTCAAAGTATGCTTACTCTTCTAAATTAAGGACTAGTGGATAAGTTTTTATCCTAAGAACTTTTATTTAGTCAATTTGCATAACCAATTAGATGGATGAAACTGATTAAAACAAAATAGACAAATGATTAAAACACTTGATATATCTTCTGCAAATCATATAGTTTATTATTGTCATTGCATGTAGCTCTTGACTACCTTATGGGAAAAATATCAGTCTTCTCTAATTATATTTAATCTTCTATACATAATCTTAAAACACCTTAAATCAAACAGATCCATTTTTCATTTTGGGCTACCTACTTTTTTTTTTTTTAAAGAAAGAAACTACAAGATTCTCAGGTCCTATACCCTTTTGTTTTGTGCCTGTGTTTTTAATTATGCTATTTACATTTTTTTTTTTTTTTTTTGAGACTAGGTCTTGCTATGTAGTTCAGGCTTGCCTTAAACTCACTATGTAGCCCATAAATGTGCTACTTAAGAAGCAAGAAAAAAGTTTTAGCCTTAATGTTCAACTCCCACACTTTGTGAATTTTAGAGCTGAAGTTTGTTGCTGTGGTCCTCCCTTTATAAACTGTGATATGGAAGATTTGGTAGGGGACCCAGAACCTGCATTTCTAATAAGTTTCCCAGGTGATTCTAAGTATACATCTTTAGCCAGGTATGTAATATGAACCAAAGGGAATCCTAATAATTTCTTACGTGGTTATCAAAAGACTGTAAAGTAGATGGGAAAAAAGAAAATCCATTATAAAAATAAGAAAGGCTACTAAGATAAAAATTTTTTCTGTCTCCTAAACTCTACTGAAATAGGTGCAAGAAATTATACTAAAAACAGATCTTTGAGTGTTTTGGTATGTATGAACTCATCTGATGTATGCACATTTAAGACTTCATGAAACAGCAAGACGTTTTAAAAGCACAAGGAAAAGTTCTTATACAATTGAACAATGTGTTACAGCTATTTTTAAAGGCTTTATTGTACCGTTTCTACTATATTGTTTCCACATTACAATAAAATTCCTCCTAGAACACAATTCTAGGACAAACAGCTCTTTGAATAGGGTAGGATCATCTATAAAATGATTTGCAATGACTGCATCATATCTAGACCATCTTTTAGGGCCAAGGATGTAGCTCAGTGGCACAGCGCCTATCTGGCAAACACAAGGCCCTGAGTTCGATTCCCAGTACCAAAAAAACCCCCCAAAAACCATCTTTTAAATACATTTTTAAAAAGACCAATGTATATTTCAGTTTATAATGAATTGCTCTATGACTGACTCAGGTAAAATAATTACTAGAAATGGAATTTTATATAAAGATAATAAAGGCAATACATACTTTGTTTCTCTTCTTTAAATGATATAGATAACTTCTAAGTATAGTAACAAAACATAATAATTGAGCTGAACATTTTGGAGATGGGAAATTTTAACTATATTGACACTTTTATCCTGTAGGAAGATGCCAAATATAATATAGTTTTTTGTGTGTGAACTGATGATTAAACCTGGTGTCTTCCTACTTAGCTACGTTCCCAGACTTCCCCATTCCCCTTTAATGTTTTTTTTTTATATTGAAATAGAGTCCATTAGGCACCATAGGCATAGTGCCTAAGGTCATCTTTAGAGCCCGTTAAATTGCCCAGGCTGGGTTTAAACTTAAGTTCTGCCTGCCTCATTGCCCCCACGGTACTGGAATTGCAGGAGTGTACCACCACATCTGGCTTAATGAACCTTTTGAAAATGAGTAAATCATCTGGAAAAGATAACAAGTTAGGAAAAGCTTTAGAAAAAAGATGATAAACATACACATATAAACACATATAATACATATACGCTTTAAACAATATTGAGCTCTGGTAAAGGTAGAGTGAAAATGATGAGAATTATAGTAGTTAGATATTATTGGACATGATAAAAGTAATTTTTCAAAACATGTAGTCAGCTAAGTAAAGAGTACACTTGACATACATGCCTAAATTTAAAATACTCAAGATTAGAAATGAAGTAAAATTAACAAACGGATATTGATACCAAGACACAGTATAGTAAAACATCAAAGCACAGCATAATAAATAATTTAGATGAAAATAGAAAGACTAAAGAAATCAAAGAAACACTTTGGCAACCAATTATTTCTAGCTATTGTGCTGTAAGTAGTGCCATATTATGATGTCTCTGCATTATCGTCATGTCCATGTTTCCTTCTAGGAAAACGATGAGATGTTGGGGAGAGGAAAGCAAGCCGAATGGAGGAGGAAGAATGGGTTAGGGATATCAGCCTGTGTGAGAGTTGCTGAGCCAGAAGCAGCTTCTCAGGGTCAGGGAAAGGGTAATGGAAAGCAGGCAACTTACTTGCAGGCCCAGGACTGACCTGTCCTTTAGGCACCATAAGTATAGTGCCTAAGGTCATCTTTAGAGCCCACTAAATGTTTTAATTTCTTTAAGAATAAAAAAATGAAACTTCACACTGGAAGGAAATGTTTTAATTTTTTCACATATCAGGAAAAAAAGAATTTAGGGTTCGCAAAAATCTTTTAAACTGCTTTCATTTTTTTTATTGGATGAAAAAGCTCACAGATAAAAATGACCAAAGCCTGCAGTAGGTCACAGGCTGAGAATGGTTGGGAAATTATGGAATCTGTGCCAGTTACTTTTAATGATCATATAAATGGCATATTAATAATCACCGAGGATATTATTTTCAATGACTGTATTAAACATGCTCCATTACAAGACATATATTGATGGTGGAAAGAGAAAAGAGACCCTAAAATGGTTATGAGAGCTAACTTGGTCCATTTAGCATCTGTACATACCAAAGACCCTGTCTATTCCCCTCACAAATTCTCTGTATTCACAAGCACTTATGCCAGTCACAAAAGCAAATAATTTTGCTAAAATCTTTTATCCCAAAAGTGTATATGATTGCTTATCTTTTACAGTGCTTAGGCGTTTTATCCTCCCATTCAAATTACTACAGTTAAATGATTACCTTAACCAGCTGTTATATCAGTCTGCTAACAATATGGCTGGCTTACTGCCTCAGTGAAATCTTTTTCAGTAATTTCATCCACTTGGCCACATCAAGGACACTTGAAAATTTGCTTGCCCTTAGATAAATATCATATTTGGATGAACTGATATGTAGTAAGTACTAAATGTAACCAAATACTGGTTTGTCGGTTGAGATTTTATATTCAATGTTATTCTCAATCTGAAGCATCTGAGTGAAAGTAATGATTTTAGGCAACCATCCAGCTTTTATAAATATTAGAAGACTTGACATCCCTTGAAGAAGGTATTCAAACCATGATGGGATTTTGTACTCTGCCTAGAACTTTCACATGGTCTGTCTGTTAATGGGTCTGCGTGAGTGTGTGTTGTATTTGAAACCAGTTTCAAGTACATGTTTTAGTTTCCCTCTGTCAAAGAGTATTCACTTAGATCTTCTCCCAAACTAATTAATTCCTTTAAGTAAAATTCCTACTTTCTCATGTAGATATGAAAGTCAAGTAATGAGCTATTTTCCCTATCAGGTAGATTCATAAAACTGCAAGACTGGGCCATTGTAAACTTTATTGTCTATTTGTTAGGCTGAGACTATTTCCTCCTGGAATAGATGCAACTGTATGTTTTGATGGCTTAGGTTTAAAACTTACAGTTGGACTGGATAAAAGGCAGCAATAGGTAAAATTTTAATACAACATTCTTCAAAGTAGTCCTTAAGCCTTTATTATTTCTTTAATATTTTCTACAATTTTGATATTCAGCACTTTCTGAAAATTGAAACATTTATGCATTTAATCAGGATTTGTTGAGCATGAGTGACAAGATGAAGATCTCCCTCCTGGGCTGTGGCTCAGTGGTAGAAGGCTTGTCTAGCATGCCCACGCCCTGGATTCAATTCTCATTACTACACAGAAAAATCTCCTTTTACCAGTGGTTTCACTTTCTGTTTTAGTTAGTCATAGTCCACAACTATTAAATGGAAAATTTCTAAAGTAAACAATTTATATTTTCAACTGTGCACCATTTCGGGTCACGTGATAAAATCTTAAGCATTGTCACTCAGCACTGTCAGGACTTGAATATTCCCTCTTCCAGTGAATCTGCTCTGTATGTGCTACCTGCCCAGTAGTAACTTAGTAGTCACCTTGGTTACTAAATCAACTTGTGGTGTCACAGTGCTTGTGTTCAGTGACCCTTATTTTACCTAATAATGGCCCTGAAGTGTGAGAGTAGTGACTGGTAATTTGGGTATGTCAAAAAGAAGCCTTAACATGCTTCTTTTAAGTGAAAAAATAAAAATTCAAACATGTTTTAGAGTGATCATATGCATGTTTTATTAGAGTGCTACCATTGTTTTAATTTATTATTACCTATTGTTAATCTTCTGTTGTGCCTAGATTAAGCCATATCATTAGTATGCATGCCCATGAAAAACATAATATATACAAGATTCAGTACTATCTGTGGTTTCAGGTATCCACTTGGGAGAGGGTGTTAGAACTATCCCCTATGCTTGTGGGTGGGGTGGGGGACGACTTCATAAAAAGACTCAAGGTGTAACAATTGTTCTCAATCAGCATATATATACTTTTTCTGTTTTTCACCTGTATCGCTTGCATTTTGTAAAAGATTTGATAATGGAGAAAATTGATCTTTTAAAATAAAAATTACAAGTGAACACTTCTGAAATGTATTAATGTAAAAATACACCCCAAATGTAGGCTTATATAATTTTATCTTTAACATATAAGGTCAAGCTAAGCAGGAAGATATATACTTCTGATTGCTAGGTTTTAAAACTTTGGAAAAATAGAGATGTGGACTTATTCTTAAAGTAATAGTACTACTTGAAAAGTTCAAATGTTTGATCATATAAAATGTTTGATCATGTAGAATGTTTGATCACTGCTATTCAACAGATCTTATTGTACTATCAATGACTACCTCACATGAATGTATAACATGAATATTTTTAAATATTTGGTGTCTGATTGACAAAATGTATATCAGAATGATGTTTTTCAAATTTGTAGACAATAGTTTGGTGCTTTGGAGACAGTACTTATATTATTATTCTTATGAATAAGAATGATAGCTGATGGTTCAAATTTTAAAAGTAATCATTTAAAATACTGATTTTTTTTTTAAAAAGAGTATGTTTGCTACAAGAGATAGTCTTATTTTGTTTAAAATGAAGATATGTAATGTATTCTTTAAGGGTCCATTTGAAGTTCAGAGGAAATAATGAAAATCTCAACACAGTATTTTCTTTACTTTGGTCATCTGCGACGTACATGTGTCCCTACCATACAACCCATAAATCTTATTTAGTTAAGTTCCTACCAATTAGGCCTCATTAACTTTTTGTTTTTGGTACCAGTAGTTGAACTCACGACCTTGAGCCTGCCAGGCAGGTGCTGTGCTGCTGAGCTATATCCTTGGCCCCCCATAAACTTTTATTCTGCTATTCTACTTGTCCTGCTAATAGGCTGCACAAAGGGGTTTCAAAGAAATATGATTACATGAAAAATTTAAAAAGACAGGCTAATTTGACATTCTTATCCTAATGAAAATCACTACAGTAGCAACAATTGTTTGAAATACCTTACTGTACTATAAATGCCCATACAAAAATTATTCTCAGGGATTTTTCAATTGAATTTTAATCTTCTCTGGAATTCTACTGAACGAGTAAAACAGAAGAAGAAAAGCAATGCCAAAACTCTTAGAACCAAGATAGTTAAATTATGATAAAACCCTGTGGACCTTCAAAATGCTTTTTTAAAAAAATGCACAATTTTTTAAGTTATCCTTAAAAAAGGTTTCAAAGAACAAGTGTGCAGTGTGACATAGTACTGGAAGAAGGGTCGTTTCTTTGTATCACACTCTGATAAAATTGCCTATTCACTTACCTGTCTTCTCCATTACTCTAGGAAGAAGTAATTATTGATTTTCAAGCTTGGCTGCACATTTGAATCACCTAGGAAGCATTTTGCAAGTACAGTACTTGATGTGATTGGCCTAGAGGATGAGGCCCAAACATTAGTATTATTTAAAAGCTCCCAAATAAGTCTAATATGAAGGTTGGCTTGAGAATCACTGGTATCAAGTACTTTAGTTACAGCACAAGCTCTGGCACATAGTAGGTTTAGATAAATATTACTTGGATGCTTGAATAAAATCATGAATGCTTCCTTTATGAAGCAAACATGACAAATATGGTTCATATTTTTACCTTTTTTCTTCTACTGAAGAATGTAAGGGAAATTCATATTCTATGGATGATTAATGTGTATATTTCATATTTGTACTGATTTAGATTACAGTATTTAGGTGTCAACTTAAAAAGGTATTTGGAATCATTCATTGCAGACATATAAATGCATTTTGGTTAATTTTCACTGTAGCTTCTCTAGCAAGACAAATATCATATTTTATGCTATGCTAAATATTATTCTTTATCTCTAATCAATAGTAAGTTGAAGACAGGACAGAAAAATATACCTGTCAGTTTATAATTGTGTTATAGTATAAGTATATATTATATTTACATATATTCAAATACGATTTTTTTTTTCTGTGGCACCGGGGATTGAACTCCCGACCTTGCGCTTGCCAGGTAGGTGCTTAGACCACTGAGCTAGATCTCCAGCCCTGTTTCTGAGACAGGGTCTCACTATGCCGTTCAGGCTGGCCTTGAGCTCACTTTGTAGCCCAGGCTGGTCTCAAACTCACAACAATCTGCCTGTCTCAGCCTCCCGAGTGCTGGGATTACAGGCGTGAGCCACCACGCCTGGCTTCAAATATGATTTTAAAATTTTAACTTTTTTCCTAGAATTTTTTTTAATTCATGCTATTGACTATCTTTTGGATATGGCATGTTAGTTGTTAATTACAAAAGATCTGTTCTATGTACTTTTACTCTTGCACCAGGGATTGAACTCATGACTTTGCACTTGCCAGGCAGGTGCTTAAGCCACTGAGCTAAATCCCCAGCCCTTGCCTTTTAGAGACAGGGTCTCACTATGCTGTTCAGGCTGGCCTTGAGCTCACTTTGTAGCCAAGGCTGGTCTCGAACTCACAACGATTCTCCTGTCTCAGCCTCCTGAGTGCTGGTATTACAGGCGTGAGCCACCACGCCCGGCTTGTACTTTTACTCTTGAAGTCCATCACTGAACATATTTTCCATGAGTGTCAAAGGTCAAAGGAGATACTATGCTCATGAGTTATTTTCTGTCTTGAATAGCTCTCTACTGGATCCATATCAACTTTTTTGAAAAGTTCCAATTAAGAATCTTCTGCTAAGGCTTGGGGAAGCATCTCACTTCCTATGTTTAGCAGTACAACTGGTATACTTACAGTGTTTCTGTGCTGTTTGATAAATGAACCATGGGAAATGAGCTGTGCAGACTGGAACTATATGTGGTATATTTTCTGATGAAAGTGAATTTTCTACCTGACATTTAAATCTTCATCTTCTTTGCAGAGTCAGAAATGATATAAGAAGAACTGTAACTCTTAACTTTCATCGTAGAAGACCCCATTGCATTCAATTGGTATCTAATTGTTTAATTTAATGAAATAAATGAGTGACAGAAAACTGTCCAAAGATTATTATCCTGGGAAACACATTATCAACTTCAAAAAGAAACACTTAAGAAAAAAGGTTTATGGGAACAGTAGATGTTGATCCCTTAATGGGATCATTCATATTATGTGAGAAGCTTTGTAAAAGCATCAAGAATTATGCACAACTCTAGATCCCCTTCCCCTAGGGATTCCTATGCAACCCATTGGGCAAAAGTCTACAGTCATGCATTAGGGAACCTCAGGTGTCATGGAATATATACTGGACAAGAAGTTAAGGAACTGGTTTTTTATTAATGATCTGGAACCATACACTTAACTTTGACAAATTTCATTCTCCTAAGTGAGGGGTTTCATTTCTAGATGATTTCTCCAGTGACTTGTAAGGTCCTGTGTGCCTAACATACTGTGATTCAGTTAGTTTATCTTTTATGACTTCCTAAAGCAAACCTGTAATAGAGAACTAAATTCACAGTAAAAATGTTTCACTTAAAAATGCTTAGTAGAAGGACTTTCAGAATTCATTTTGAAAGAAATAGCTCACCTTTTTTTAAGCAGAGGCTTTCATTGACCAGTTTTCCCTTCTCATTGGCATCTATTTTCATCCAGCTATGGAGGTATTTCCTGCCCTTCTTGATCACTACTTTAGGGCCTTGTTTCTTAAGAAAGAAAGATGTATTTTCCATCTCAAGGAACCCTTCCTGCTCATAACAGGTCCATCGCGGTGCCTGGGAGCAGTGAGTGAAGACAGCTGCTCGGGAAGGACCACCAGAGGAATTGGAGACACCCAGGCACAGAGAAGATTTAACATGCTGGAGCTTTCCATCCTGAGTCCACAGCCACTGCTGGTTCTGGCTGGTCCCATTGCATGAGCCCACGATCACTTTCTGATTTATGAAAAGGCACTGCTGTTTCTGGACATGCACAATCTGAAACCCTTCTGGAAGATGAAAAGCTTGTAAAGTACTGTCGAAGATTATAAGGACCATCAAAAACAAAACTACCCATCCATAAATCAGCTAAGTAACAATGCTAGGTGTACTTATATTGTGGTATTTTAATCATTTCCAGTGAATATTCCCAGATTCAGTACACGCAATTTAAAATCTCAGGGGGAAAAACACAATAAAATTCTAAGATTGACAATGAAAAATGTCAAAATGTCACACTTAGCAAATTCTCTCTCTCACCTTTTTTTAAGCTGATGAGTGGTTAGGGAAGTAAACACACACCCATTGGAAAAATGAAAAGAAGTTTGGAGAAGAAACAAAACCATCTAAAGAATATGGTTTTCATTTGGATATGGAAAGACATGTCCAAAGAATATGATATGATGTCTTAGCCCAATTAATTACATGTGCCATAATTGTGTAAATGTTAGTTTCCTTTGTAACCTTTTGACTCACTCCAGATCACCTTTCCCATTATTAGAAAAAAAAATAAAATAAAACCCCTCCTTCAATCCTTACCAGATCACCTTTCCCACTACTAGAAAAAATACCCTCCTTCAATCCTTAAATTCACATTGTAATAAGTAATTTTATATAAATCACATAGTCTGGCCAAAACTTTCAAAATTGGATATATTTACTAAAAGATAAACATAAAATACATCTTCTCAACATTCTAATCACAGTCTGTAGCTAAAAGCAACCATGGAAAGAGGATCTATTCTCAACCCAAATTTTCTATAGTTCTGAAGAACAGCATTTATTTTGTGACAAGATCTGTATTACCCCAAAATGCCTGATTTAAACAGCCTGGCATTAATGTAAAAAAAAGTTAAACCCAATTATTAAACATCCATATTGAAAAAGGAGATATTTAAACCCTCAATGAGTTTTTACTTAAATTTTCCAGCTCTCCAAAGGCAAATATTCAGCCTTTCCAAATGACAACTTTTAAATAAAACAAATTTCCTCACCTCTTTAATTATATTCCTCAAGTTTTTTTCTTTGACACAAAAGAAAGCAAGAGTATAAGCTGGATAGAAAAAAACAGGGGGAATGCTACATAATAATAAAAAAACATTTCTCCTCCGGATCTTCACTGGTTGCTGTAAAGGTCCCTTTCAGAAGCAGTGCTGCCAATAGCATTCGGGGGACACGGAGATAGCATTTATTTGCGGTTGGAGAGAAATCTCAGCCGTGTGGCCACAGCTGGCTGCTTTCATTCCCCCTCCTCACTGCTTCTGTCTACCCTGCCACGGAGACCTCACCTTATTTCTGCCACATTTTAGACACTTCAAAGGTCAAGGGACTCCTCGGTTAGATTTGGCAGACAGACCTCAGGAAACTGAGGCAGACCCACTCACCCGAACTTGCGAAGATCAAGCAGGTAAGAATCGCCACGTAAAATTCAGCCTCCATTTTCCACTTAACAGCCGTTCATGCTTCGGTTGGGGAGAAAAAAAATTCTCCCAGATAAGAGAAGCAAAGACTAGGAAGGAAATGTGCCTTCATGGTGAGGGGAAAAGTCAGTGACGAGCACTTCCTCCAATTGAATTGTTTGGGGGAAGTTTTACACCAGTGTCCTTTTGTCTGTTTCCTTAGAAAGAAGGGATTATGATTACCTCTCTGTTTTAAAAAATGCAGATCTAGCCTCCAGGAACAGAATAAACCTTCTTAAGTCGTCACCTACCATCTCTTTGGCCCCTGATTTCATAGCCTCAAGAGGGAAGGAGTATTGTAATCTTAGATAATTGAATGCTCCTGTAATATTACATCTTTTCAGGTGATGTGATTCTGCTGAATATATGAAAACCAGGTAATTTATGAGGGTCCATGACAAGTGATATAAAGATATAAACATGTACCGTTTGTATAATGATATGATGGGAGTCTGAGAAAAACCACATAATGATGGCAGTTTTAGATCATTATCTCTCAAGTAATGATCATATTACCTTCTGAGAGAGTCATCACCACTGGGCAGCTGCAGAAACTAAAATTAAGCCATCACGTTCCCTACTTCATGCTTCCCCAGATAATAGCCTGTCTTCAAACAGAAAAGGAAAAGAATACACTTTACTCAATATTTAGTATTAAGAGTAGTTTATTGGCAGTATGAAACAAAGTCAACATTGTTGCATTAAAAATTCATATTTGAGCAGAACTTGTAGATGTTTGCTGAGTGTAGTTATTGTAATTTTGTCTCGAGGATTAAACCTTTCAGAAATTTAAGGACATATGAGGCAGCATCCTTATGAAGAACCAGGTTGCATCAACCCCAAAGGCATCAGCCTTTTAATAGGAGAGGGATTCCAGGTAGATAGCATATTCAAAAATCCCTTCTTAGTAAAAGAGAGATAAGTATTTAAAATTTGTGATTCTTCATAGTTGCTACAAATTTGGTTTTCCCTTTTAAAGTAAAACAAGTCACAATGTAGAAATATAGTGGATAGAGTTCCAGAGCAGGAGCTACTTCTATGCCTAATAAGAGAATAAATACATATATATCCATTGACAATCATTGTGCTCTGTAATTGATTGACAGGAGGTACTGTAAATACACATTTAATAGATAATATTATCAAGACACATTTCCATATAAAATAGTTAGTGCTTTGATTTTTTTTTCAAAAACAAAAACTTATTTGTTAAAAATCCATTATCAGTCACTTGCAATGTTAGCAGCAAGGTTCTGTTAACTGAGACAGGTAATAGCATTTAACACAGGAACAGGTGGACAGCTGGCAGTCCATTCACAAGACAGACTCTGCAAACATTAAAGCGTCTAAACACACAATAATGGTCTCTTCAGCAGCTCTTCCAGGCACCACCTGATGACAGTTATCACCGAATATTACACACACACATTCTGAGTGGCGGGCAGTCAATGCAGACAAAACGAAATCCACCTTAGGCTGTGTGAGAAATCTATCATACCTCATCAGCATAGGACCTTCGAAATGATTTGGGGGATGCTTACAGGTGCACTGTTATACACAAAGGGCTGGCAATCTTGCATACAGTGCCAAGCCTTCCACAATCCATGCCACAGGTTAGCTCCAGAGCTCATCTTTCCTTCCACGGCAGGAAGCTCCTTTAAGAAGCCTCGAAGGGGTAATTTGATTAATCACCCCAAGAGACCGATGATCTGGTAAGTCTTCAGTGAATCACTGGACTATTTCTGCTGAAAGCCTGCTCTCGTAGAGGCATAGAGCATGGTGCACAAATTCATACTGCTCACTGGTTTGAACCATTCCACCCCTGCAAGGAAGACATCATAAGAGAGCCTCATTTTATTATCATCCTACAGTCTCACAATCTAGAGACTGTGAGTACATTTAAGCCAGCATGTTACAGAATAATGATTCTATTGTCATTCCTCTTACCTGTATCCAAGTGTCCCAGCTTATGAGGTTAACATGATAATACAATCATATGCTGCACTAACGACATCATAACATGATGTGTTACTCACATGTTTGTGGAGATCCTAATGTGAACAAACCCGCTGTGCTACCAGTCATGTGAAAGTATGCATACTACATAGTACATGAAAATAATAATAAAGGTGCTTGTGGCTGGGCAATGTGTTTACTATGTTCTCAATTTCTGGTATTTTAGTGTGTACTCCTGTTTATACTAAAAAAATTTATGCAACAGGATGCTGCCTTATGCCAGCAGTAGCTTCACACATCTTGTTCTTACTGCATCTCTCGTTTGCAACATTTTCTCTTGTGCTTGATTTGTTATCATGTGGATTTATTCATCATGGCCCTAGGACCAATAGACTACACTATATATATCATTATGTAGTAGACTTGGCTATCCAGATTTTGTGTAATACACTTTATGATGTTTGCATAACAAAACTGCCTAACTACACATTTCTCAGAATGCATCCCCATCACTAACCAACACTTCACTATCTATCTATCTATCTATCTATCTATCTATCTATCTATCTATCTATCTCTGTCTATCTATCTATTTATCTATGGCTTCACACAGTGCCTGGTATATAAGGAATGTGGTTAATTTTAAATTTTACCTAGGTATCATTACAGTGAGGTGATATAGTTAAATTCATTGACTTTAGAACCAGCAGGCTATCTCAATTCAAATTCCTCCTCTGACAGTTCCTAGCTGTGTCGTTTTGCACAAATTTCTTAAAACTCAGCTTTCCCCTTTGGTAAAGCAGGATAGTAGTAGAATTTATAAAGTTGTTATGTAGGTTAAACCAATTCAGTGTAGCTGGAGTGTTAGTATTGCTTCATAGGCACTTATCACTTATCACTCATCTTTTGTGAAAATGGTTCATATAGCTGGATCGAAACTGATTGAAGTAGGTTAACCAAAGGAAACTCAGTTGTGAAATGTCCTTTTTTGAAGTAAAAGGGGAGTTTATCTTGGATTCACTTAACTGAGTATGTCTTATAGTGAAACAATTGCACTTTAGGTATCCTAGATATTTAAACACAATAATGAGTGGGTCCTTAAATGATTGAGTAAAGGGGAAAAGCAAGAGCTTTGTTGTGATCCTTGTCTTCGTAACTGCTCAGCATCCACTTTGTTAATGGATTAGTGGAAGGTAGCAACCTTCTTGAAAAAAAAAAAACAATGCTTCTCTTATAATTATGGTTCTTCAGTTTGACAAAATTATCAGATATTAATATAAATCATATTTACATTTACTGCTCACTGAATACCAGTATCATTATTTTTAGTAACTACTTGAAGTATTATAAAAGTCTCTGTAACTCTGTGTTTATACGACTAATTTCTTTTTTTTAAATTTATTTTTAAAGAGAATAGAAGAAAACAAAACAAAACAGAACAAAAACAAACAAACAAACACAAAAAAAAGAAAACAGAATACAGTCAAACACAATACAGCATTTCAAAACAGAACACAGAAAGCTACACGGGTCTTCAAAACATAACAACAGGAGACTAACTATGGTTACCCCAGTGTCTCTTGCTTTCCTCAAAATGGTTGTTCATACATTTACAGACAATAAACTCAAACAAAACAAAGCAATAATAACCAGATAAAAACAAAAGAGCACTACAGGCAATCACGTTGGCCAACAAGAAACCAGCGATGGCTACCGTAGTGTCACATTTTTCAAAAGAGCTGCTCCTATTTTCTCACATATTGCAATCAAATTGTAGGAAAGGGATTTGAACCAGTCAAATCAAAGAATAAAAGCACTGTTGGACTTCAGAACCTTTTTTCCATATTTATGGGGAATTTTCTATCTTATTGAGTCTTTCAGTTTCTTACACTAGGGAGACAATGCGGTGTTTACACATGTGTGTTTGGTTTATTTCACTTATGAGTATATACAACTAATTTCTTATTAGCTTCATTCTATATTTCACCTAGATTTTCCTAGTACCCTTCAAAATAATTTTTAAATCACTTAAGCTTTTCAATTGAAAAACAAGGTACATTGCCTGACACATGATTTCTGGTTCATTGTAATAACTAAAAATGAGCTTGTATCTGTGTTTACTTGTCAACTCTATAAACATTAAAAGAGTAAGATTCCAACCTTGTAAACTAAACAATGATTCCACAGGCAGATTAGAGATGATGCCGAAATGATGTATTTGTCAAGAAGCAAAGAGGTAAATTCATAGTTTCCAGTGACAGAAATTTAATGGCAGAAATATCTCATCAGTCCTTTCCCCTAGAATTAATCATTTTGTGGACCAAATGTTCCTTAATCAAAAATTTACAACGGGAATGGTCGGCCGAGGATGTGCCAACTTTTTCTTTTCTTGGCTATACCGTGACAGCTACGCACATCTGAAAACAGCAGGTGTATGGAAGATGCCGCCCTAGACTGTAGCTTGGGAGATGCAGCCACGGTAAATATTAGGGCAGCTCCAAGGAGCTGAGGGGTACCTCCCTTCCTCTGGCATTTCCACGGCTCAGGGGACCTTAAGACTTGCCTTGAGCTGTGGGCTGCATGTGGAACCTTGCATGTGTCCATCCTTTGGACTCTGGACTGTGAACTTCCTTCCACCATTTACCTCACACTGAGGCAAAATTTTCCCTTTCTTGTATATTCCAGTCAAGGTGGTATTTACAGGTCCTGTGGTGGATGAATGGAGTCACAGTCTAGGTTTTAATAGCCATTTTACCCTAGGTGGGTCAGCAGTGTATTTGAATGATCAGAACAGATTTACTATGGTATTCCGTTAACTGAGTCAAGGTTATTTCAGTCAGTGAAGGGGAAGCAGGTGGCAAAACATACCCATTTGTAGTTAGCAAAATTCTAATCAGCCTGAAGCCTTCAGGAAAGAATATGAAAAGTTCTGTTATTTTACACTTCACTTGAAAAACACAAATGAAAGAATTGGCATCAGAGGAATCCTCAGAGCATTCAGCCCAATTACTGACCAACTCTAGTTTTTCCAGAAGGAAGCTGGATATATGATAGATGGTCGGTCAGTCTATGCTGGAATGCTGATGGCCCGTGGTTCCTTTAGAGACAGGCTTTTTGAGGTTGGCAGAAAAGCTTCTGACGATATCAGAATGAATCTGTCCTTTTCCAATTTTCACCCACTGAAATAACCCAAAGAAGTCTTGAGGCTTCCCTTATAGTCACACAATAGCTCTCCAAATGCTGGAAAACAACCATCAAAGTCCCATAATCTTTTCTTCTCTAGACTAAACATCCTGTGGTTACTCAATATTTCTGTCCTGCCTGGTTTCCCCATCACTCAACAATCCCGTCTCCTTCTTTCATAGGCTATTTTATCAAATACAACCTCCTTTGAGTGTTGTGTCTACTGCTGATGTGCTTCAACCTGGAAACACATCTTCTTCCTTGAGCCACACCTTCCAGACAAGTGAATTTGCATTTGCAGGTGCACCAAGCAGTATGATCCACCATGCCGACATGGTGCTTGGTGCTCAACAAGTATTTCAGGATATTGTTTGAAAACTTAGGTTAATTAAAAAGTCAGCAAGATTTCTTCAAATGTGGATATTGCAGATTTCTCCCACTCTCTACTTCTGCTATTGACTATTTGAAAATAAATGGAAGGTTTTCTATTTATTTCTCTTAATTTAAACTTGTTAGTTCTTGTCCTCTGCACAAAGTTCTTGTGTATTGAGTCATTATTTTTATCAGTCAATGTATCCCTCATTTCCAGACAGCAAGGATGTTTTACATTTTATCTAAATCACTTATAAAAAAATAGAAAAAGACAGAAGCAAGATAGGGCCTTTATTATGTAAGTAATTTAATATTATGCTATATACTGCCTAATGACATTCTAAAATTGTTTCCAATTAAGTCGTAAATCCTTTAAGTTAAGGAAACCATTATATCATAATCTTTTCATATTTGTAACAGTGAAAAGCACTTAATATTTCAAGGTCAAGCAGATTACCTGTTACATGATTATCTCAGACATGCTATTTTCATGTCATGTGGAAATGGATAAACTTTGGACTAAAAGAAGTCATATTCCAGGATACATTTATCAGAGTCTGGTTCAAATTCAGAAACTTGTGACAATCATCTTGGAAAATACTCAGTAATCTTCCTATTTCATATATAGGATATAGAATATAGTATATAGAATATTTTGTCATCTTTTGTAAGAATTTAAAACCTAGGATTACCCTTCAGATATTACTCTGTTATGGGATAGGCATGGACTTTTTATAACCTGGCCCTAATAGGAGAAACCCAGAAAACTAGTATAATACCTACATGCAAAACAGCTTTATGTGATAAATGAATAAAGTTAGATGGAACTTTCAAGAGACTTTTATAGCAAATCACCTTGTCCAGTTTAGCTCTGATTTGCTCTCAGGTACCTCTTGGGTCAGAGAGGGCTCTGTGGACTTGCTGAAATCTAAATCCGTATCACTGATACAAAGTTCCTAATGCAGGCTGGTTCTGGAATGTTCGAAGTAACAATGCGCTTTTTACTTCTTTAAAAGGAATCATCTGACTCTCATTTAAAAAGCAGGCATTAAAATAATCTTTTGCTTCCAGTAGGTTATAGTTTAAACTTAACGAAGGTTAAGATTTTTAAAGATTTCTGTGGTGGATAAGATGATATTTCAGCATGGAGTAGCTACAGGGTCCATAATAGTTGGGCTATCATTAAACAGAATGCCTGAAATTACCACTATTGCCAAACATATTATATTAAAACATAGCCCCTACTTGGAAAAATCTATTTGGTACAAATCTATTTCTGAGAAAATGCAACATCTTAATCCACTGTAACTACCACTGAGTAAGAATTAATAAAAAAAAACCAGGAAGCTCAAATAAAACTGGCCGGGGATCCCTGGTTAACTACGAAGTGGTTAGGTTTGAAAGGGTTTGAAATGCAAGGTGCCAAATTCATCGCTGGAGGAGACAAAGTATATTAGGTAAAAAACAAAACAGAACAGAACAGAACAAAGTAAAACCTCAAATATTATTGTCAAAGTGAATCCGATCTCTACCACTCTTTTATCTTATTACACAATCTTTACAGTACTCAGTTTTCATGTCTAAAACAGTGAAGTAATAACATAACAGTACCCCTCTCCTAGAATTTTTGTGAGAAATGAATAGGATCCATTTAAAGTGTTTAGTATGCAGACACGCTCTTACAAATTTCATAAATATTAGTTTTCCTTGTTGTTGTTACTCTTTGGCACTGTCGGTCAAACAAGACTGGTTAGGAAGTTCTAGGGTGAGACTTCTGAAGTTTTTGCAAAACTAAGAACCAGCCTGGCAGAGAATATAAGATTGGTCAGGCCAGGAGAGTCTAAATGGAAAATCCAAACATTTTAAAAAATATTCACTAGACTGGAAGAGAACTGTAAAGGAGGCAGCTGATGTAGTGGAAAGTAGTGGTTTGGAATCTGGCAGGCTCAGGCCTAAATCCTTGCTTTCAAACCTACTAACTATATGATTTTAGACAAATCATTTAATTCTTCCTAGCTTGGGTTTCCTTATTTATAAAGTGACAATGACAAATATCATCTTGTGTTGGGAGGGTTAAATAAGTGACACCAAATCAAGGGCTAACCCATGGCTGTTCTGAGAATTCCCCGGAACCCAGGGTCCACAGGCGTCTCCAGGCCAGGTAGGGCAGACGAAGAGGTTAGGTGCTCAGGATTAGCTACTAATCTCAGCTTTCACTAGGGTAGTTGTACCTTTTATTGGTCTTCTACATTGGTTCTCTGTGGAAGATTTTGTCTGCCAAAAAGTTTCCATTATTCACTGGCCTGGCAAGTAGTATTTACCTAATAAGGTTTCAAGCTTTGCAAGGTTTAAATGAGACAATTCACAAAATGCTTAGCATAGTGACTGCCCTTTATTAAATAGTAAATAGATACTCACTGTTCTTTTTCTTCCTCTTTTGGTAGGTGCTTAGTTAACTTTACCTAGGCTGATCATGCACTCTGGGATTTCTTGGAACAGTCATGATTTACTGCTGTTATTCTGATGTGACTATTAGGCCACCACCTTTCACTCTCAGAAGTGCCTTGGTTTGGGTGATAAATTTCTTGTTCACCTTAATTATGGCCCATCCCATGTCTTGGAAGAAAGTGGTTTCCTTTATTGCAAATTGAGTGTTGTCTGTGTGGGTATGATTTCTTTAGGGCCACAGAATATGAACAGTATATACGATCAAGCCAGAAAAGATGCATATATGTTACTCTTCTAGAAATGTCAGCTACTTCATATTACATTAGCCCTGCCAAGCCCCCAAATCAGTTTCCATGCTGGGAAGCACGTAGCAATCTCAGCTGGGGGTAAACACAAGTTAAAAAAGGGAAAATGAAGTTTTTTCCACTCTGCTAGTGGGAGAGTGTATTGGAAAAAAAAAAAAAAAAAAAAGAAAGAAAACCTCTCCA
>RJWT010000205.1:0-23961 GCA_004365215.1 Cuniculus paca | reverse complement strand
TCTGGGCTAACAATGGAATTTATGCTCCTTTGCGTTTTATTATTTTCAAATCTGGAATTCTTTTGGTAAAGTTCGGTACAGTAAATTTAGAACAAAAGGTGTGAATGTTAATGTGCCTCATGGGTAACTCTCTGATAGCTTGGAGGTCTGTCAAATGAGGCTAAGTCTGCTCCACTACCCAGATTCAGCTGTAAGGCATATCTGAGCCAATCCATCTGGTGTTTTCCAAGGTCCTTACACAGATGTCATAAGAAGGAAGAATTTAAACATAAATGTGACTGACTTTGACTGGGTATTGTGAACATTTCTCTGAAATAGTTGTGTCCTAACATATTGTAGGACGTAAAAGCCAGTCCTGATCAGATGATACAGTAATTCAGTGTCAGCTCTAGTTTCTTGAGTTTCACTTGTTCTTCTTGAAAACTGACCATTCTGTGAATACTCAGGTTAACCTCAATTAACTCCTAGCTGGGAGGAAGGAAAATGTTGTCCTGCCAACCCCCTTGGAAGACTCAATTGGCATAACCTGTTTTTATAGAACTCTTGTGCTCTGAGAAACTATAAGGTCAAGACAATGTATCAATTTCTAGGGCTTTATCTCTACATATCCTTAAAATAAGTGAACTAAAATGCTGAGTTCCTGTTCTTCAAATGAGATCTTTAAATTCACTAATTAAGAGTATCTTTGTGATTGGTCGGCAATGCAGAAACATACAGATAAGTATAAGGCTACAAAGATAAAATTACAGCAACAAGTAGAAATTTTAGTTTTGAAATTATTTTAATTAGATTTTGGAAACAGAATATTTGGGGGGTAAATAGCCTAAGAAGTTGATGGCAAATATATTCCTTCTTTAAAATTGCTGTAAATAAGGAAATAAAAGAAAATCACTGAGCTAACGTGACTAACCGAAACATTCAGACAATAATATGACACACACTGGAAGTATTTTTAGAAATCTTGTCTGGGAAGGCAAAAGTGAGGACTTTAGATGTCATTCCAATTTAATGCTTCCAAGGTAAAGAGGCACAAAGACAGTTACAGATTTCACCACTACTTCTCAAAAAGGAGGATTAGATAGGTTATTTCTTTCTTCTGATGGAGAGGAAAAGAAAAAGAAAAAAAAAAGTCCTGGAACCAGATATTCTATGTTTCACTTCTCAAATTCTGTTTTCAAATTCTTCCAGTGTGCAGAGGTACCAGTGAGATTAAAAGAAACACAATGAGAAAAAGTTGCTGTAGGTCAACCTGAAGTGAAATCTGTTCTTTCTTCCCTGACAAGATGCCTTTCCTTGGTCATTCTTTCACAGTGTCTATGATGACTTTTCTAAGTGTTCTGGGCCACTTTATTTCTATATGCCATTATCATTTTTCAAAGGGGTAAGTTTATCTTTTATATTCAGTAATAAGTGATCTTTCGTCACTATCTCACATTGTGCAACCTCGGTGTACATAAATTGTCTTTATGCATTTCTTGTGGTAGGAGCTACCTATAGTGGAAACTGGATGTTTTAACTCTATAACAATTAGAATTTTTAATTAGATTTTGTCACAACAACTTAGTGATATTTGAGATTAGATTTAAGTAAGATATGGAAGGGCTTTCTAAGAAGTGAAAAGTGATTATACTATGGTTTAGTTATAACATTATGCATTCTTTTTTCCACCTATGTTTCGGAAATTGTCAACACACATGTATAGTAAATGTTTATTAATAGGAAGATGTGATTAAGCAAAGTATCCTTTATCACCACCGTGTTGGCCAACAGAAAGTTCATTGAATGCGTCATATCCGCACATTAATGATACATAATCTAAACTAAAATCATCAAAGATGAGCAATTTTTCCTGGTTTATATAGAAACTAGTTCAGGGTTACTGTCAAAGTATTAGAATATGAACTTCTGCCTTTGTGTTTCACCCATTTAAATCTCCCAGTTCAGAAAACAACAGCCTTTTGGGAAACAAGCAAATTCAACAGTTAGCCAATTTAAGTTGAGCAAAATTAGAAGTTCAGCTCAGCGTGCCAAAAAAAAAAAGTCAAAATTTGTCATGTGGCTTTGTATACATAACTTTCCTGTTTGGTTTTAGAGTCTAAGAATGAAGGTTTGCTTAATATTCCTTCAAATATAAAAAGCTTTTGAAGCATCCCTGTCCTGGTGGGTGTTGGGCAAATGATGTGTGTATTATTTCCATCCCATTATTTTCTGCAAAAGTAAAGGTTTAAAGCTCAAAGAAAGCAGTTACTGAAAGGGATATTAGAAAGCACATTGATGTCTCCTCAAACTGTGAATCCAGGGATGGAAAGGCATCTTGTTGAAGTCCTCACATTTACCTGAAGTACATTATTTGCAGACCAAATAAATACATATATGTAGTATTTGTACCACTAATTTTCAAATATATGCAGGTGCTGTTTTGAGTCATAGAATGAAAACTAATTTACAGACAATGAAGGATTCAAAATGTAACTATCAAGTAAAGTTCCACAAAATATTTCTTTCCTATCAAAAGGTCTTCATAACTACTATGCTTCCTCTCTCTTTTTGCTATATACGGAGGGGCCAGACAAGTGGGTATATAGAAAATTAGGCTAAGACCCAGGGGTAGCATGAAGCTCCTTGTCATTTGGTCCAGGATGCCTGAGCCCTCAGCCCTGGGGCTGCCTGCTCACCTACCCACCAGACAATGCTCAATTCCAATGAGTGCATTACTCCTTTTATCTTTTAATTAAAAATGAATGTCATGGGCATGAGGGGATGAGTCATTAATACTCTTCTAAATAAAACACTTGTGGGTGCCCTGCACTAAATTTGAACTACTTAGAAAAAAAGAAATCTTATTTTAGTTAAAACTATGTTCGAAATTATTATTAAAAGGAGAATCACAGACTTAGGACTTTGTCATGAGAACTGTAGCATCTATTGATAGAAGTTTCTCTACTTGCCGGAGGAAGGAGAACTCTACCAAATGACTTTGTCGTTGTTGTCTTACTGGAAGCATCCACTCAGTGTAACACGCCATTTCTTAATTAGATCACTTTTTATTGCTAAAATGTAAATTTGTAATTTGAGTGCAAATATTTGTCTTGTTGAATAACAACTTTATGCATTGTAATTCTTTTGGGGGGGTGACTTAGAATTTTGATCCTGTTCACTGCTCAATGTCTTGACTTATCCTGAAATAGTCCAGATTTCATATATCCAAATCAAGGCCTTGTTTCTTTGCCATTAGCCATGTCAGGATTTCTCAGAGGACACAGCTGTAAGTGATGGGGCAGGGGGTACAGACTGTAAAGAGAAAATGCATTGTGTGCAGTCTTGTAACACTGGTGAGTGGAGGCCATTGTTAAAAGAGTAGGAAAGGTTAGGAAAAGACCTAGGGCACACGCACTCTGCATACAAAATATCAGCCTTCTCACATATGGGCCCTATCTTGTATTCCTAATTGTACTTGGCTGGATGTTTCATAGCCACCCCCATTCTTCCCTGTCCCTTATTTAATGGTCAAGGTTCAGGCTGAAATTACTACTCCACTTAAATCTTTTGTTCACCACCAAACTTCTTGGAAGGACAATTTATATTTTTTATTACAATACTTTCTCTTCCACTTAAATGATACTTGAGAAAAGTTTTGTGTAGTCAGATTAACGTAGAAGAGTGCTTGAGCAAAGTTAAATTGATTTCTATTCTGGAGGACTATTTAATACTTATTGTGACTCTTCAAGTGGACAGGGGTTCTAAGACATAAAATGTATACCTTTTGTTTCAAATTTAATTGAGAACTTATTTTTTTCACAGTAATATGTAAGAAGGCTTGGCAATAAACGGTCTTTCATTAAACTGGGCCTTGAGGAACATAGTTTGGGGAATTGTGTTGGGGGAATTCATTTTTCTGTACCCAGGTGCCTGGTAAATGTTTAGTAGTAGGTGCTTGGTAATGTTTGCTGAAGGACTTAATGACCACATGATTCAGGAGCACCACTCTGAGACTAAAGTTCTGGGATCTATAGCACAGGACATAGGATTCCTAAACAAATGTGCTAAAAACACCCCAAAATGGGTCTGACTTCAAGGGTTTACAATGTGTACAATCATACAGACCTCCTCCCTTTGTGGCGAGAGGGATCTTGCACTGGAGTCAATGCTCTGCTGTCACCATCTGGAAATACTGTGTGACTTTTACACAAGAAGATCCCCATTTTCATTTTACACTGGGCCTTGAAAATTATGTATGTGACCCTACCTGAGGTAGCTCAGGCTAGAACTCTTCTGTGCACTGAGCTTGTCTGCTAGTCTCCTTGGCTGTGGGCCTTCTCAGGATGTGCATAGCATGTGGAACATTATTTCTACTCCCCTTCATCACAACCCAAGTTCTGAATATACTTACAAGGTGCAGAGTTATAGCCTTTGTAGCTATTGTATTGCAAGGAGAACGTCACCTCATTTAAAGAGTGAATAGCCAAGGTGATATAGAGTGTTACTTTTGCCTCCTATCCCAAGGTGGAATTAACTTCAAAAAGAAATGATTCTTCTAGCTACAATTGAACTCTGAAATAGCAGTCATTCAATATACACAGATATTTCAGGCACACTCCATAAACTGATAGTTTGAGATAAAGTAACTTTCTTGTGTTGTTCCCAATTGTATTATTCAGGAAACTTCTGATAATTTCAATCCATCTATTCATAAAACAACACTCATTCATACTAAATATTGTTCAAAATTATGAGGTTTTTGTCATTGCATTCTTTTAATTGGCAGGGTGTTATCCAAGAGATATACTTTTGTCAACCAATCTCACAATAAGAACTACAAAAACCTCTTTACTTTTATCTCTAATATCTATAGTTAGAAATCAGAAGTACTAGATTCTAAATAGGTTCATTTTACCACTTCCTAAGCTTATGACCTTGGATAAGTTACATGATATCTTTAATTCTTTGTTTTCTCATTTAAAAAAATGAGACCAAGGAATAGCTCTTTTCCTAATCTTGGGTTTATTTTGGGAGTTACATGAGAGATATGAATTGAAGACCATGGTGGAGACCCATGAGTAGATAAAGTTTTATGTGTTGAATCGTGCATTCTAGAATGTATGAAACAGATCCAGAGCAGAAGGGAAGGATGGCCAGAAAAATCCAAATATTGGAACAGGGTTTGAAGAACAGATGAAGAAAGATGTATTTTAAGAGAAGAAAAGCAGACATTTGGATTTCTGAGATTAGTTTTTCCTTAAATGGAGTGAAGGACAATGGCAATGGTCAGCTATGCATTGAAATTTTAAAAATAAGGTGTGTCACGATAAAGCTGAGGGGGAACAAGAATCCAGAAAAATGAGGGAAAGAAAGAAGTAAGATGAGATAAAGGAAAGAAGAAAGGTTTTCTGTTTTGCTTTTCATAGTCATCAGGGAGGATACAAGTGAAGAAAGAGAAGAGAGAGAAAACCTGTGTTGAGCCTTGTAAAGGAAGGAAGGTGAAGGAAAAACCCTTCAAGGCAAACATTAAGGAGATGATTTGTTTCATAAACAACCAAAGCAACTGCTCAGAAAGAATTGATGTGGAAGGGGTCTGGATTAACAAGTCAATTAGAATGATTTCAACATATGTATTGGCAGTCATTCAAGTCCCGGGACAGGGAGACTATAGGCTTCAGATCAGCAAAGGAACACATGTTTTGAAGATCCTATCAAGAATAAGAAGACAAGCACTGTGGGAAGATCTCAGTGGGAATGGAAGGCCAAGGCCAAAATTTCTGACCATTTGCTTTAGGAAGGAAGAAGTAGATAGAGGAGGCATTGTGATAGGGTTTAAAAATGTATTTGTTATTCCATTCAAAACTAGAGGACAATTTGGTGAACTGGACAGAGGAATGCACTGGGAAGTGGAGCCCAAGGTGGAGGTCAGGCTAAGAGGGGGAGGAGGGACATGAGAGGGACGATGAGAGGCAACAATGTGCAGTAACGAGAGCCAAAACAGTGAGCAAGTCAAGCCTATTTCTCTGCATGCTGTTCCAAATATCATCAGGACAGGCGTTGTCAGAGGCCAACTTGATTCTGAGTCAGTTTAGAACCATGTATTTTATGCAGTGTTCTTGGAATTCGGGTGTTAGATCATAGAAAAGGGGTATGGGCTGGAGTCCCTCAAAAATTTAGGTCGTATTTCTAGACATACAAAATTTGAGAGATCAAGATCAATGTGGGAGCAGTTTTGGGCTAACTGGCTGCTGATTATTACCCTCTGATTTAGAAACCCTGAAGAGAGTAAAAATAGATCCTGAAATCTGGAGTGAAGGAACTGGATCCTATTTCAGTTTGGGTGGACATTATTGGATGGGTGATGAGGAGGTTTCAGAAGACTAACACAAGTATAAAAGAAGGTGGAGGGGTAATTTGAACTGATTTTCTTAAGTACAGAAAAATATTGTTGGTGGCAGTTACATGTGGGGGCAAAGGAGGAAGTAGAGAGGGTAAAGTGAGGGTAGGAAATGTACTTTAACTGTTCTGAGTATATCACAGATTTAATCTCATTTAAATGTTACTGCAACCATATATATATATCTCTACAAATTGCAGATAGGCATTTAGTTCACTTGTTACATATATTGGTAACTGGTTAAATTTCATTGACTATAAATTATGTGCCAATCACTTTACATAGATTATCTCTTTTAATCCTTACAACAGTGGAGGTATATGCTATGAATTTCATTTTCCAGATGAGAAAATCCAGACATCCAAGAGTCCAGTACCTCACCCAAGGTCACACAACCAGAAAGTGTTGGAAGCTAAGAAGCAAACTCAGGAGTCCAATATTCCAGAGTCCAATATAGTGAACATTTATTGAATGCTTTCCATGTGCCAGACCCTGTTCTAAACTGTCTCATTGAATTTTCAGAACAATTCATTTGTTTCTTTTATTGAAGTTCTAAGCCTAAAACACACAATAAGAGTTCAATAAATATTTGCTTAATGCATCTTAAAAGATAGCTATATGATTTTACTTTTAGGGAACTCAAAGTCATAGAACTATAGGGCAGGGAACTCCACTCCTAAGTCCCTCTTTGTTTTATTTTGTCATGGTGTTCATTCCTCTCTGAAGTCATTTTGGGTATTTCTTTGCTTTTTTACTATTTGTCTCTCTGTTAGTGTGCCAACTCCAGGAGAGCAGGGAGCCTCACTCATCTTGATAAAGATGTACTTGCAGCATATAGAGCACAGAGGGAAAGAGGTGAGTAACTGATATTTGCTTTTGAACAACAGCAACAAAAAAAAGAGCCCAGTATTTCCATCTTTCAGAGCATCTTTTCTTCCCCATAGCACACAGCATCACTGAGCAGAGGAAGGCTGCTGGTCTTCCTCTCTGCCCACTCTCAAGAGAAGTATTACTCCCTTTTTCCATCCCTGACTAATTTCCATTGGTACACGGAGACTCAGTGATGGAGCAAAGCAGAGATGATTTTTGTTTGTTTTGATCATGAAACAAGCAGAGATTATCACAAAGATCACCAAACCATCTAAATATGTAAACGACATTTCTACTTTCTGCCTGTTAGAATGGGTACTTAAAAAGCAGAAAATAAATATTTTGTGCAAAGGTGTGGAGAAATTAAAAGCCTTGTGCAACCATTGATAAAGAGTGTAAAACCACCATGGAAAACAGAAAACAGTATGGCTGTTCCTCAAAAAAAAAAAAATAGAATTATCATATGATCTAGCAACCCCACTTCTGGGCACCTACTGTACCTCTCAAAATTGAAAGCAGGTTCTCAAATAGGTATCTGCATATTCATGTTCATAGCAGCATTGTTAACAATAGCTAAATGGTGAAGCAATCCAAGTGTCCGTTGACAGATGAGTAAACAAAGCGAGGTTGACACATACAATGGGGTATCAATGAGTCTTGGAAAGGAAAGATGTTCTGACACATGCTACAGCATAGATGTAACTTGAAGATATTATGCTGAGTGAAATAAACTAGATGTGAAAAAGACACGTATAGTATGATCTTGCTTCTCAAAGATACTTAGGATTGTCAACTTCATAGAGACAAAAGTAGAATGATGGTAGTCAAATGCTGCACTGAGAGAAGAGAAGGCACTTTTCTATTGGGTGCAGAGTTTCGTAAGATGAAAAAAGTTCTGAAGATGGCTAGTACAACACTCTGAATGTACTTACTATTGAACTGTACACTTAAAAATGATTAGGGTGAAGAGCTTTGTTTTGTGCATTTTACTGCAATTTAAAAAAATAGACATAAAGAAGGAACTCTTTGTAGTAGCACATAGGCCTCATTTTAAAAGATCTAAACTAAAACAAATAATTCAATTAAGTCAAATTGGAATGTGAATTATACATAAAGGAATAAGAATGTAAAACACCAGAAATAACCTGTATTAGGGATGAGGAAAGATTAAACATAGATTTTGATATTTGGACTTTGATGATTGGTGTTAAATAACATTTTCTTCAATGCCTTTTTGATGTAATGCATATTGCTTAGCATCTTAAAGGACTCTATGTAGAGATTGTGACCTCGGAGTCCTGGATGCTTATGAAGTCTGGCAGATCAGATCAAGCTGTGACAAATAACACTGCTTCCAAGTGCAGTTCCCGTGGCACAATCTCCCGGACACTGACCTGTCTACACGAAGCTGGCAGACAATGCTCAACGCATCCACAACTCCTTCTTCCTTCAACTGCTGACAGCCAATGGATGTAGCAATAAAACACCCCGTTCTACCAATCCCTGCACTGAAAGGAAAACAAAAGGAGTCGAAAGATGGGTGGGAAATGACAAAGAATACAGACAGTTTTCAGTCAAAAGGGAACCACTTTTCTGTTGTCAGTTTTTCTCATATTGAAAACAACTTACAGGCAGTTAGTTTTTGTATCTAATGTCTGATCATTAAAATATTTATAAAGCTTATTTTTACCAAAGAGATGCAATTCATTATGATAAAGTATTACAGGACGATCTTTGTTTTACAAAAAAATAAAAAGACAGTTTTAAACCTAATTAAGTTATATCGAGTTAGTTAAGTTATAATTAATAGAAATAACAATAAAACTCTCATTACAAACTGAACTCTGTACTAAGTGTTTAAAATATATTTTTCACTTAGTCATAAGTAGTAGGATGAGTAGGGTGGCTGGAAGTGATCAGTAAGAATACTGAAAAAGTACTGTAATTATTCTTAAAACGATGATTAGGGCTTGAAATTAAGTATGGTATAGATAATAGAAAGGAGAAGGGGAAATTTAGACATAGCACATGTGTGAATCTGGACTGCTGCTGAAGAGTGAGGAAAGCAGAAAGCAGAAAACAGGGGGACAGGGAGAGTGGTGGTGTCACTGAACAAAGCCAAATTTTGCACTAAGGACTGATTTGGTGATGGGGGCATCTGGGGGGCCGATGTTGAGAAGTCCAGTGAATAACCAGAGATTCAATTCAGTTTAGAAGAAAGTGTGGGGCTAGAGGCACATATTTCCAGTCGTTTATGAAGAGGTGATAATTGAATAGAACCAGTCTGTCTTGGAGGATTTACAGATTCATCTGCCTTAGACAATATGTCCCTAAAATCGACCTAAGAAACTTCCCTGCCCGCCATCAATTTCAGCCATTAAGTGTTTATGTAAATTTCCCTCAAATCTATACGAAATTTCTCTCAGGTGAAACTCTTGCTGTTACTATTTTGGATTTTCTCGATGCTTCTAAATTCAGTGTATCCAAATGGAATTAATTATCTTTTCCCTCAATGGCATTACCAGTCAGCCCCAAGCTTTTGGAGTCTAGAAATCTTGGAGTTATCTTCAACATCTCCCCCTCACTCACCTCCCACATCCAATCTGTTCCCAAAATTTTTTTCCTTTTTTATCTCCACTGAGCTTTTAGAATCCATGCTTTTCTTTTTGTGGATATCATTTAGTTTCATGATTAGCAGTAATCTGATCATAGTTTCCAAGTCTCCAGGCTTTTTCTGGGCTAAGTCATGATCCACACAACTGCTAGGTTCATCCTTCTAAAATAAGGACTTCATTATATCACTCCTGTGACAGTTAAGCTTGATTGTCAACTTAATTAGATTAAGAAATGCCAGAAGAGGTGATTGTATTGGGAGGGCACGAGCTGCATGAATGGATTCATCCTTTGGTGAATCATCAACTGGCAGGCTGTTAATAGGTGGTGTCTAGTTGGAGGAAGTAGGTCATGGAGGCACGGCTGTGAAGGGCATATCTTGTTCCTGCCCTGTTTCCTTTCTAATTTTTCTTTTTTCTCTGCTTCCTGGCTGCCATGAAGTGAGCAGCTTTTCTGCACAATGCTCTCTTACCATGTTTCTGCCTCATCACAGATCTTAAAACAATAGAGCCAGCTATGATAAACCTTTCCTCTTTTATGTCACATAGTTTGGTCATAATAATGAAAAGCTGAGCAATAAAATTCTCTACTCAAAAATTATAGATTGCTCTCATTAGTTCTAGCATAATATCCAACCTCTTTACCATGGTATCCATGACCTTGCAAAAATCTGAATGTAACTAATTTTTAAACTTATGTGGTTTTTATTGTCTTCTTTTCACCATAGGTGCTATTAATCTCATTTGCACGAATCACTGCAAAAAGTGTCTTATTTTCTAACTTTGCCATCTGTGTTAAAATTTTCTCAATCAGAAATGACCTTCAAATAACCTTTTAAAATCTTTATTAAGACCCAGTTCAGTATTATTCCAATTTAGAAGCTTTATCCAATTCCCATGATTGGAATTAATTGCTCTCCTCTTGGCATTTGAATAGTATTCATTTCTCATATTTGGCATTTGTTTCCTGTTGAATGTGAGTACAGAGGAATTCAGAAGGAATGGGGCCCTTTTCAGTTGAAGCACCTATAAAGCATTTGTTTCATTGACAAAATAGCATTTGAACATTTTGTCTGTCATGGATGAAAAACTATAAGGTGTAACTGAAAAATATCTACATTTAAATAAACAAAATTTATAAAAGACAGATTGCTATTAATCCTCCTCAAAAGACCCCTCCTCCCATTTTGAACACATTTACTACATACTACCTGCCACTTTCTGAAAAGTTTCTGGAAGTCTTATTTTGTGTCCTTAGTTATGCTATTGTGGCTGACTGCAAAATGTTTACCTTTCATGATCATTTTGACTCTGGGGAAAAGCCAGAAGTCACATGGTACCAGATTTGATGAATAAGATGGATGAGGGTACACCATAATGTTTTTATGATATTGCCTTTCCATTGAATAGCACGTAGAAGTAGCATTTACTGTGTATATATATACATATTTTTTTTTGTCACATTTCATAAAGACACTCATGAAAGAGGACTTCCAGAACTGCTTTGGAAAGTGGCAAGAACTACAAGATACGTGTGTTTTAAGTAAGAGGGAATATTTTGAGGAGGATTAATAGCAACATGCTTTTTACTGTAATATAATTAAAAATTTAATTCTCTTTGTATATTTTTATAACTTCTTATATATTCCATGTATAACAAGAGTATGAAGAAAGAACTAATGCAGAACATAATGTATTATTTGTCACAAGGAGTATACTAAATTGGCTGGAAAAGAATGTTATTTTAGTAGAACAGTGGAAAATAAAATTGGGAAGGTACTCTGGAAGCTGACATGGAAGGCAGTCTCAGTATTTTTTTTTTCCATTCAGAATTTGATGAAAATGATGATCTTCCTCTCCAGAAAAAATTCACATAGGTTTATGTCCTCAGATTTGCTCAAATAATTTCAAGGAGCTCACTGAGTCATCTGGTTTAACCACAGATTCAAGATTAAGAAATTTTGTTTTAGGAAATACGAAGCCATTGACCAGTTTCAAGCAAGGACTCCATGTGATGAAGAACAGTTTTAGGATGACATTCCAGAGAAGTGCGCAGGGCAAGGCTTAGTGATGTGGGGGGTAGGTTGGGGAGGGGAGGTTATGTGTGTGCAATTAGCCAACTACTTCTAAACTACACGGGTGAGGTCATAGGGCTTGAACTAGGGTGGTTGGACAGGAAGTGGTGATTACAGGAGACTCTTTGAAGGGAAAACCAATCTGGTGACTGATTAGATTCTGAGGCTGGAGTTGAAAGAAGAGTCAAAGATAACTGTTAACATTGGATGCTGAGTGACTGGAAAAAAGAAGGCCTAATTCTTAGGAATAGCAATCAGAAGGGGACCTGGTTTTATAGGGGAAGTGGCAAGTTCAGTTTAGATATCCTGAATGCATAATGATTTTGGGTAGTGACAATTTCAGCCCTAAAGACAGCCAGGTTGTTTTTCCTCAACTCCAAGCTAAGTTTAGAGTAAAGCCTAATGCTAGAAATGGGGTACTGACACTTTGAATAAATACACATGTAATGATTTTTATTCTTAACGAAACCATAAAGTTGCAAAAAAGGCAAAAATTATGATTTTAAAATAACATTTTATGTATTAAAAACATTACTTAAACCTCTCTTAAGAGTCTTATGGAATTAAAGCAGTATAAATTATTTTGGTTGGTCATATAAGTAGCTTGAAATATTTGCTTTATTTTGGTCACATTGAAAGGAAAATAAAGGGAAACGTATCAATTATGGGAGGTTATGTGAAGTGAGCTTTAACCTGGACATCAGGGAAGGAACTAACAGAAACGTCTGCTACTACTGCTCCCCTGGCTTTATACCCCATGGTATGACAGTAACACTTTGTTTTCCTTTTAATAAACTGCCACTTGTCCAATTCCCATCTTATAATTGTTTTCATCTATTTTTCATGTTATTACTCTGAAAACTGTTCACTGGCTTTCACCAAATTTGACATTATAATCAATGTTAGTAAGACAATCCAAGTACAGTTCTGGCGCCATCTTGCAACAAGGAAAGTCGCTGATAATTTCAAAAACCAGTGAATATGAGATTGATGAGAGGAAACGAATCAATCTAGGTTTCATGTTAGAAGACTAAAGTTATTTATAAGTTGTATTTTATCCACTGCATAATTGTTTGCTAAAAATGTCCTAAAATGTTAATTCAGTTCTGCAAGAATCATCTTAAGACTCAAACATTAAGCAGTTAACTAATGTCAATAAATATTTAGTTTACCAACAAAAGTGCATCCAGGAGGCAAAATCTTACTTATACCTGCTCTGTGACTTTACTAATAATGGACAGTTACTTGGGCAGAAAGATCAGTTTATGCTTACCTGCAATGGACAACCACAGGCCCTCGGCCCTCAGAAGCAAGTCTGTCTTCTTCTACATCCAGCATGAGCTGCAGAAGGGGCTGAGCACTGTCAGGAGTCTTGTGATCTGGCCATGAGGTGTACCAGTAATGCTTCACATGTTGGGTGTGACTTCCTTGCTGAAAATAGCAACAGCCGCCAGATGCCTTATTCACTTGTGGAACTCAAAGTCATCCAAAACAACAATGCTGAATGCCTTCTGTAACTCCCATCTTCCTGGCAACTGATTTCTAGGTGGAAAAAAATCTAGACGACTTCTGAAGAATATTCTTTCACCTGGAGAAAACTTTACTGTAAATATACTGACCTCCAAGTTTGGAAGTCTTGCATCTATGAAGTGGAGATCTATGTCTGAATCTACAGCATGAATGATACATGCACTGTAGGCTAAATTAAACATATGTTTAAAATTTGTCATAATAAATAAAATGGTTAGTGAAAATATAGGCATAAAAATGGGACATACAGTATTCTGCTTTTTGCTCTGTGAACTTTCTTCACAGTTTCTTATAAACATATTAGCCAATATATTTTGTAAACACTAGCTAGTGCATTCAGTAATATTAATACGTGCATCCCAGATTCTGGTACTTAACTCAGAAAGCAATCCCAGCAGTGAAGGAGCTGTCTGGGATCCCTAGACTGGAAACACTTTCGTGACGGCCTACACACATCATCTTAAAACCCAGTGCTCGGGGGGGGGCCTAGCATGGACTCGGCCTGTGCTGAAAACAGGTGTTAGTAAGTGCTTTCCTACACATACTTTCAAATAGAAACTATCACTGCGGCTGTGCCTCCACTTCTGTCTTTGTGATGAGTCTATCTCAGCGGTGAGGCTACAGCTAGAATTGACATTTTCAGGATGATTATTCTTTATAAGCAAAAATAAAACTGGAGCAACATGCCTCAGCATCTGTTGAGGAATGAGTTAAATAAGATAATTTTTTCTATGACATAAGATGGCCTGGGGAAAATCCCTATAAATTACTGTAACTCTAAGTTTTTGAAGAGCTCATCAACACTTCAGGATTTTCTTGCCTCCCACTGCCACCCACCAGTGCAGATTTTCCCTCTCATAGCTTCCAGGCCTTACTTAAATCTGCTTAGATCAAAATGACATTTTAAAAAGAGTCACGGTAAAGTCTCTGGCACAAGCCTTTAGTTAAAGGCTTTTGAAAGGTTAAATCAGAGATATTTTATTAATGCAAATTAGAAGAGTCCAACATCCCACAAAATGAATTTCATTAATGTCTACTTACATTAATTTAATTATTGCATGTATTAATAGTTGTAGACAATGAAGAAATGCACAAGGGAATGACTATAGTTTCTCATGATCTAATTAAAGTTGAATCTGTTATTTTTAGTAGGATAAATAATTTCAGAGTAGAAATGTAGTCCTCTAACCTCATCTACTTTTTAGATAACTATAGCTGCATAATCTTACCTTTAAGACAAGGTTTCGAATGGTGTAGTTATCACATTCATTTACACTGATGACCAGAACTTCAACTTTCCCATATATACCTCTCTTTTCTGGCCAGTATAGCACACATTTCTAAAGAAAGAGAAAAAAAGAACACAGTCAATACTAATGACTTTTGTTAGCTTTGAAGCACTTATCATTTAAGTGTTTGAAGAGATTTTTATTTCATTCCTTAAGAGTCAATTTCAAGGGCTGGGGATCTAGCTCAGCGGCCTAAGCGCCTGCCTGGCAAGCGCAAGGTTATGAGTTCAATCCCTGGTGCCGCAGGAAAAAAAAAAAAAAAAAAGAGTCAATTTCAATTTTTATAATTCTACAAATGTACTAAAGCTATTTGCTGTGTTTGTTTAAATTTCCTCCCAAAGCCAGATATAGTCAGGGAGGCAGTTGAATCTAGTGTTTGTGATTGGTTTGTTGTATAGCGCTGGGATTGGTGGTGTGAGTGCTGCACCCGCCCAGGGACGGGGAGCTGGCATACAATATAAGGGAGGGAAGAAGGCGTGTCTTCCCTCTTTTGCCCCTCCACCCTTCTTGCTTGCAGCTGCCATGAAGGGCTACCCCTCAGCCAGGCCAACCTGCCTTGAAGCCTGCTGAGTATGAACTGAAACCTCCAAAAACTGTAAGCTAAATAAACCTTTTCTTGTGTCACTTTGGGTGTCAGGTATTTTGCTTAACAACCAGAGAAAAGTAACCAACACACTACTGAACTATGTTTCGAACAGGTGAATTATATGGTATTTAAATCATGTTTCAATAATGTTGTGTTCAAAAAAGTATTGATTTTACATATGTCTGTCAAACTTCATCACTACTAATTGCATACCAAAAATAATAATTGTAAGGCAAAATTTCCCAAAACTCTGCAGAGAAATCAAGAACTACTTAAAAGTAAATTAAGCAATTAATCTAAATATTAGAGTTTATCATTGATGACTAGCAATAAAAGAAATGTTCTCTGAAAGTGATTGAGGCAAAGTACCTAAATCAAACTGTTTCATCAAACTGATGTGTCTGAGAGAAGTATCTGTGATATATTAACTGTCTAGAATAAAGTTTCCCTTGCATGTAAGGCAGATGTAATGATCATTAATGCATCTATGGTATTATGTTTTTCTAGGGCCAATAGTTTTTTTACTTACAGGACTCACTGAAATAAATGTACTACAAAATTTTGTTTAACACATACTTTTATAATGGAGCCTGTCTTGGTCACTTTTCTCTTGTTGGGACAAAACACCTGACACCCAAAGTGAAGCAAGGAAAGGTTTATTTAGCTTACAGTTTCTGGAGATTTCAGTCCATAATCAGCTGGCTCCAAGGCAGAGTGACATGGCACTGGGGCAACACTTCAAGGCAGCAGCCAGAGCAAAAGAGAGAAAAAGGAGACCTCTTCTCCTCCCTTATATTGTACACAGGCCACTCCCACTCCCAGGGTGGGTGTAGCACTCACAAAATGTCCTTACCCTCCTTTGCACAGGATGAGGATATTTACAAAGTAAGACTCCCTGTTGAGTCTCTCAGTTAAACTTCTAAACTGCTCAAGTTGACACAATGTATCAGCCTATCAGAGCCACTTCCAGGGCTGTAACACAAGTGATAATGACCATACTGTAAGCAAGGCGATACAGCATGGTGGTTAAGAGCAGATTTTGGACTCAGAAAACATGGGTCTAAATTTTGGTTCAACCACTTAGTAGTTGCAAACCCATGAACAAGATATCTAACTTCCCTGGTTTCATTTTTCTCATGATTGAATACATGGAAAGTATTTTGGACAAAGCCAGGCATATGATAAATAGTTAAAACATATTATTATTTTTATCATTATGTTTTAAAATTACTGGGTAGTAGATTGCTAATCTGAAGTGACTGAATCTTCATGCACTAAATATTCTTTTACTATTAGATTCAGACACCATTATGAGAATAAAACTATAAAATGAGATTCAATTGTATATATCTATGTTATTTATTACATTGCATTTTAAATAATTAAAAAATAATTATTGCTACTTCATCACGTATTTTAGTGATTACAATGTACAGGATGAAAGTTGATGTTTTATTTTGAGTGTCCAGGGAAGTAATGATAATTTTAGAAACATTTAAATATCATTTATCCTTTTCTTCTAAACACACGCATAAAGATATTTTTATACTTGTTCCCTTCTATCAGGGTTCTTTGAGACCTTGGACACTTGGTTCTTCACATCTATATCAAAGACATGTGAACACCCTTAGAAATATAAATATCATACTTATAGATTCAAAAAAGCAACAAAAGAACCACATACTTATAGAACTAAAGGAAAGCTGTAGTTGGAAACGTGGGACTTTACACTGTTACATACCAACTTCTGTATATTTGATGCCATGAGAAATGTCATCTCACCTAGTGCAATCAATTTCTTTAATCTATTATAATAAAAAACATATTTATATCTCCCACATTTTGATCTTTCTCGTAATGAAATAAACTGCTTCAGCTTTACTTGCATCCCACCCAAGGCCACTAGGCAATCAGACTAACTGCTTGGTCTGCCTGATTTTCTGCTAATGTTAAGGCAAGAAATATTTTTAAAATACAGCAACTTATTTCTCTTTACAGCTACCAATTGATAAATATCTAAAATTGCTTTGTGATGGGTAATCATACTAACCAATTTGTCTGGTTTCTTTCAGTGAAGTATCAATTATTTTGCTGCAAGACCCAGGCTATTGTGCACTTTAAAACCTGTATCTCCCAGATAAGTCCTAGGAGAGTGACAGAGAATCTTGAAAAAATAATTGACCAAAGACAGAGGTATGCAGCAGTCCTGAAGTCTGACATATGTGCCCATTGTCCACCATGAGACCTGAGCAACTGTCCTCCTTCAGGAAGGAGGCTCTAAAAGCCAGTGGGAAAAGCTGCCAGGCCAGAGCTCGCAGCCCTGTACTCTGAATTCTACCATTACTCTGAGCAGGCTTCTGTGCCTCCTTGGTAAATAGAAGTACTTCTCAGATCTCTCCCAGGTTTGCTGTGCCTTCTTGAATATTTTCACTGAATCTTTACCAGAAAAACAATTGGCAGCCAGTTCCCACTAGACAATGCAATGTGACTCGTTCATTCAAACAACCCTTAATTAGCATCCCATCTCCTTTCTGAGATACAATAGCTTATTTTTACGCATTGAATACATTTTCCCTCTTTTAAAAGAAAGTAAAAAGAAAGAGAGACCAGATAAGTGTTGGTACTTTGGAATATGAGATGGGGGAGGGCTGCAAATCTAGTTGTTTCCAATAGCTTGAGTTCATGTTCAAATTATTTTCCTGAACAGCTTTTTAGGGTTTCTTTATTATGCCACTAACAATGACATGAAAAAGGCAGAAAATACAAGCAAAGAAATTGCTGTCTTACAGATAATATGTGAAGCCACACTAATTGTAGGTAATTCAAAATAGCATGGTATCTAGCAAAATATAAGCCAAATCATTACTATTCTTTTCCTAGCTAGGATGATCCTTTGAGTAAAATTATCTGTTAATCTCAAGTTTCCGTAATTGGAGGAAAAAGAGGTTTTCCAAGGACCATGTGTCTCTTGTACAAACAAGGAATTATTGAACATCAACTGAAAAGATTGTGTATATAAATTGATTCTTCATAATCAGTTGTTTATAACAAAAGTAGAGTGCAATGTGAAAGCAAACTCATATTTTTATAATCTTTTTTCCTTTTGAGTATTTGTTGTCACCCCTACGGTGTTAAAGCTATTTGTCCTTAAATAATAAAGATGCCTCGCTACTAGTTTAGTTACCTGGAAACTATTTTATTTTCCTTTTAGATTCGGTAAGGTAAAATCAAAGAGAGTTTGTTTTATGACCTTAAGACATGTATCATCATGTGGAAAGTGCTTCTAAATAAATAAAAAGACATTGCAGTTATATTTATCCCTAGCTCTTTTGCTAAATATCACTAACATAAAAGTAGTGACTTAATATTAAAAACACTCACCAGCATTATATCACTTAATACTTTCTGCAACCTTTTGAGGTGGCAGGTATTACTTTTTTTTTTACCTTTTATCTATCTATCTATCTATCTATCTATCTATCTATCTATCTTTTTTTGTAAAATAGGGTCTCATTCTTCAGTTCAGGCTGGCCTTGAACTCACTATGTAGCCCAGGCTGATCTCAAACTCACAGTGATCCTCCTGCCTCAGCCTCCTGAGTGCATGCCCCACCACATCGTGGTGCTGAGGAAACTGAGGCTCAGGTGCTTTGGCAGGGCACTCTGGGAAAATTCTCTTGGGCACTGAGGTCATCTGAGAAGTCATTACTTTGTGAATTTTTCTTTCCACCTTTGTTTCTGCACTGATTCTTAACCTGACTTAATGACAACATTATTTAGTGCCCTCTTCCCTCTGTAACCTATGTAACCTCATTGATTACTGAATGCCACTTTGGCTCTTACAAAGCCAGTGTTTCTGTTACCACCTGTTGAACGGTATGTTCACTAAATTGTATTTACAGTGAAGCCCCTTGATGGAAGTTGTACTTATTACTGAGGTCTAGCAATTTAATTAAATATTATATAAATCAATGAAATAGGAGGGTATGTTAGAGCTCAAAACAGTATCCCATGGTGTGGTGCTGTGGTATGTTGAGTACCTTGAACTCGGGTGACTAGAAGGCCACAGGCGCTGTCTTAGAAAGTCTCTCTGACCTCTTGCCCTCATTTGTCCTTTTCCCTTTTCTCCTCAAGGAAAGAGACAGACCCCAGAATTCCTTTTCTCCAAAGCAGATCATAGAAACTAGAATCCTGCCCCTCCAAACCAAGGCATACAACATGGAAATATTACTCTAAACTTTCCTGCTTTTCAGTGTAGCAGTTGGCCATAAAGATTCTCTGACCTACCATTGTTTGAGAGTAGCTCAGGAGGCACTTTCCCCATAAAGGTTTTGACCTACATCTGAGAGGAAGGAATAGTATACAGAGAGAACAACTATCTCCTTTCACTCTATTATCATTAAGTCAGACCCTTTGTCCAATCTCATTTCTAGATGATTGTCCATTTTTCATCGGATATAAACATACAAGTAGGCAGTTTTCCTTGGGTCTTTGGGCCTTCATTTCTGAAAGCTCCAAGTTACCTAAAGTTTTGATTAAATAAGTTTCTTGTGTTTTTCTCTGTTAAAGTATCGTGTTTTAAAATACAAGTGTCAGTTGTGACTTTTATGATAGAAAGGAAAGGTATCACACCTTTCTACCCCTAAGGTAAGAAAGAAAAAGACTTATTTTACAAGACAATTGGATAGGTTAAATAAGTTCTTCACTGAAAAAAAAAGTAAACTGGTAAAGAAAACTACAGTCAAGTCAGCTAAAGGTGAGAGAGCTATAACTGTTTGTGTAACATTTTAAAATCTAAATATGTTTCTGTATTTATATTGGTTTACTAGCTTTTCTAAGTTCTCTCTTGCTTTAAAGTAACTGAAATGGGAAATTTTCATGATGTGTAAAGAGTATAAAATCACAAGATACATGATCTAGAACTCTAGCATGAGAATACTCAAATGCACACACACAAAAGCCCCATAGTTAGAAAACATGCTAAGAAAGCATCATGACACAGGGCTACATTCTCAGCCCAGCAAATTTTAATATGAGCAAATGTACATATTTTGAGATAAAATAAAGTGTTGGATATCTTTTATGATTTTGTACTCTGTTACTTTGATTAACTGTGTCAATAAAAGGGTTTTCAACTAAGAAGTAAAGCAGGCTAAAGCTTTGAATATAACAGTAGATAATTTAAGGTATAGAGCTATGCTTAGAATACTGTATAAGCATGTTTGAAGGGATGAGTAGCTTTGCTTGGGTGTGTTGGGGCTCAGAAAATGACACCCCAGACTACTGTATGGTGCTTTGACACACTCAGCACTCTGCAGGAAAGCAGCAAGCTCAGAATTAAGGTATCTCTGACATTTTCCTCCGTCTCTAGTCTCTTCATCTCTCCTGAAGTGTACAAAGGCACTCTGAAGTGTCTTTATCTGACTGAGGCAAATTCTTCCAGAAGGAATGCAATTATCACAAACCCTCGCCCTATAATCTGATTAAACAGGGAAGATATACCCTGAGCAAAGGTGAATAGAGCTGATACCATATCCAGAGCCCAGACTTTGTCCCAAACTACTGTCCATTCTGCTCTGTTCATCGCCCCTAAAAAATTTTACTCTTTCTCTAAAATTGCTTATATCCCACACACCTCTTTCCATTTTAAAGCGGGTACATATGAGATATGGCAGAAAAATTCAATGAATGATTAAGTTAAAAAATCTACTACAGTAAAGGACATATTGCCATTAATCCCTTTCAAAAGACTCCTTTGCTTCAAACATCCCATTGTTCTTGACTTTCTCATAAGCAGTTCTAGAAGTCCTCTCTGCTGAGTGTTTTTTTTTGGGGGGGTGCTGCTGGTAATCAAACCCAGGGCCTTGTGCATGCAAGGCAAGAACTCTACACTGGGCCACATCCCCAGCCCTCTGGTGAGTGTCATTAGATGTACTGTTGTGGCTGCCTCCATGTCTTAAATTGATTCAAAGCATTTATTTTCATGGTTATAAAAACTCTGGAGAAGAGCCAGGAGCCCCACGATGCCAGCCCCAGTGAGTAAGGTGGATGAGAACACACTATCATGTTTTTATGAGCCTGCCTTTCTGTTGAATGACACTTGGTCGTGGCACCACCACCCCCAGCACCGTATTTTTGATCACACCTCTTAAAGACACTCATGAAAGAGGACTTCGAGAACTACTTCAGAAAGTGGCAATAATGATGGGATAAGTGTGTTCCAAGTAGGGGGGGAATTTGAAAGGATTAATGGCAATTTGTTTTTTACCATAACAAAGTTTTCAATTTAAACGTTCATCATATATTTTGGTCACACCTCATAAGCTTGTAAGTCTCACTGGGATGAGTACACTCTTTTCATTCTTGCGATGCTCCTGTGCCTGTAATGCATCTTTATGAGTTTTCTCCTGTTAAGGTGTTTGTTGTCAGTTCATTTGAGCAGACTCAATTAGTGAAACTTCAGAGGACAGAGAAGAAAGCTCCTTCACCCCTGCAGGTGCTATATCAGCACAGAATTTCTGGCCACAGTTAATTGTTTATGTAGCATAACTGTCAAATTCCTAGTCACACAGGAAATGATATCAAGCTGCCTGGCATCGCTGAACAGTGCTAAACTACGCTGTCTTGGCATCCACATGAAGGGTCCTAAATCAGAAGGTGCAGGAATTACTGCCATTGCGATGGTGGTTTTGGTCTCTGTATTTCCTGTTGAAATGACTCGGGTGCTGTGCTTTGGTGAGCTAAGACCCAAATAGCATCCGTTTCTCTTGATGACTCCAGTTTGTGCCCCCAAATCAGCTGTTCCCTGAAGACATCTATATCCAAAGTGTCCTCCAGGAATGGCAGTCAGATTCTCCACTGCCTTCATGATAAGACGGCTTCCATCACTGCGCTGCCAGACCTTGTTTTTACAGTCTGGTTGTGGGACTTGGTTTGCTCTCTTATTCTTGGTACAAAGCATGAATTCTCAACATCCCACTGACCTCCAAGTTAAGTGTGACTTCTCCACTCAGAGTTTCAACTTACACTTCCAAATTATCAGTCACTTTGAAAAAACCAATTCAACTATTGTTTTTTTTCTTTAAACTAGACTTTGTTTAAGTCTGGTTTAAATTTGTCTGTCTCCTCTTTCCTTCCTAAAGAGATGGGACTGCAAGCAATCACGCACACGCTACCTGATCGTAATCGCTTCTTGCACTCTAGCCTACTCTTCCCCACCACAAGTGGGAACCTTGAGAGGGTAGTGCAGTGCACTGGTGAGGAGTGCGCGGAGCCTGGGTCAGTTGTTTAGCCTTTGGCAAGTTGCTTAGCTTCCCTGCACTTTCATTTTTAGTGGGGTGTGTTTAGTGCCTGACTTAACGAGCACATGTTTTGCTCAGTAAATGTTAGTTATTTTTAAAATCAAAGAGCCCAGGTTCTCAGCTTCCTATGCATATTTGATAAATCTTTTTGATTGCCTTACTTGAGCTGTAATTTTCTAGCTAATTATAAATAATAGAAAAGATATATTATACTTTCACATGTTTAGAATAGAAGATAAGAAATTAACATTTTGTTAGATATTTCATTAAAAATTTACTTTCTCTTCAAATGTACAGTTTTAAAAGGTCCACATTTTAATGTACATTTAAAAATTTTAATTGACATAATTTTACATATTTATGGAGTACTGTGTGATACATCAATGCATGTATATAACATGTAATGATTGGATCAGGGTAATTAGCATGTTCCTCATCTCAAACATCTATCTAGTCTAAAATGGTCTACTTTATTTTAACACATAATTTGCTTATACATTGAGTAACTATTTTCCCATCCAAATGCACATTAAATTTTATAATGAAATTTAAGACAAACATAGGCTACACATAGTTAATATTTATATTGTAAAACTTTTCTTGAAATATATTTAATTAAGCAAACACATTTAGTAGCTGCAATTTGCCTTAATGAAGTGATTACTTCTTTTGTGATCATAAGACTCTTGTTATCTACAGATTTAAAACTATTTATGTTACACTAATAATAACAAATGATACAGTGTTTTGTAACATATACAGAGTTACCCATAAGTAAAATATTACTTAATCCCTTCCAATGTCTTTGCAAGGTAAGATGTCATATTTTCTCCATTTTACAGAAGATGAAATTGAGATAGAAACAAGACTCTGACCCAGTGCTTCTGACCTTAAGTTCCTAGATGTGTGCACTGCATTAGCTTCCTCAGTAAGTTATTTCTAACTGGTAGATAAATTTTTGAGCTTATCTACCACTACCTCTCTCTTGCACATTTGGTGCCAGTAGTCACTGCCTCCTAACCCTTCCTCAAACACACCAGGAAACTGAGAGTATTTTCATTGGCTATTTCTTCTGCTTTATGCTGGATCTATGCTTGACTACTCTTTTATGTGCTTTGATTAAAGATGCCCACGATCACCACCTGATTTGATATAATAAACTGCTTCCCACCTCTCTTATGCTCCCCTTACATTTTCTTTTATTCTATATTGTTTCAGTGATACTGATATATAATATTTAATGGGCATACTTATATACTGTATATTGTATAGAATATAAATTAAGTATAATAATATCACTATATATAGTATTTATTTTGTGTC
>RJWT010000204.1:0-81649 GCA_004365215.1 Cuniculus paca | reverse complement strand
TTCGGCTTCAGGGATCACCTAATCTGGAGCTTGTGCTGTTTCTCTGTGTTTCTTGCCTCTGTCATCCTCTTGGTCTCGTCTTCATCCTCAGTTTGGATATGAGGTGGCCATGTTGGGGGCTTAGAACCTGACACCCCCAAGTGCAGCTTCTTGGTGAGCTGAGGACCTGGAAATGAAACTGGAGAGTTTCAGAACCAATGTCCTTTCTGCCTTCCATCCTCTTATCTCCCATCTCTATTTCTCCCCTGAAGAGAGCCACAGGAACTCAGATTTCTCTTCTGTAAGCAGGGTCACAGAAATGGGAATTCCTTACCCTCAGAAGCAAATGGAAAAACCTGGGAAGGCCATTCACTTCTCTTTTGAAGACCCACATTCCAGCTTGAGAGGATGCTTCAAACAGAGGTCAAGAAGAATCTGAACAGAGAGGGCCTGCTGGGTCACCCTTAGTCTATTATCATTCTTGAAATGTTTCAAGAAATACTCTGTTTGGTCCAAATGAGTGATATTCACAAACCATGGAGCAATTAATGACCATGGTGGAAGGTCCAAATATTAGGACAGCATAGGTTGGATGTCTTCCCTCAGACCAGTTACTGCATCTATGGTGCTAAGTTCTTGTACCTCCCATTTGCAACATTTGCTGGAGAGATCATGTGGTCCATATGAACAGACCCTGGAACCACTGATTAACTATGTGTGACCTTGCACAATATCTTTCACTCTTTGTAACCAAGGCAACTTATGTGTAAATGGGAATAGTAATTATCAAACAGACATGAAAACTAAGTGTGTGCATTTTCATATATGTATATGTACACACACATATATATGATGTGCATAGAGTGTTTATTAGTTCTTAAAATACCACAACATCCATACTTGTATAACCCCTATTGCCTGATAGTGCTTGATGCACAGAGTATGTATATAAATGTGTTAGTTTTTTAGCTATTAACTAGGTTAAACTGAAAGGAGTGATCTCCAAAAGATGGAGGGACTGTGGGTTGCCCTCGCCTTTGCCTGTATCTCCTCATCACAGTGCTAGAATTGTGACCCATGCACATGACCCTGTATCTTATACTAAGAGACCTGCTGCTGAGTCTCATGACACTGGAGAGATGTGGGTCCAGAATGACTCAATCGTAGGTCAGTTGAACCACTCTGCCAGGGCATTGTCAATCCTTTTGGCTAAGGTCAAGCATGAGATCTGAGGGCTGCACCTTCAAAAGAAGGGAAATATCCTCTTATTCTTCATATCATTTCATTTGTGGGCTCAAGAAGTACAGATCTGGGCTATAATTCAACTCTTCATTCTTCAGAATGATGCAGCAATGGATAATGACAAAGGCCTTCTTTCCTTCTGTTTCTGATCCAAAGACTCAAGATTAAGGATATCATAATACTTTGCTCTGTTTAGTTTGTGTTTGATTTAGGATTATGCAGCAGTAGACTTTAAGCACTATTGACCTGTTTAATCAACAAGTACACACAACAATATGATCTTCTTGGTTGGCAGAAAAATCTGATAAACTTCATTTCTGTTTTCCCAGAGAGTGAGCAGTTTTGTGAATGAGTCTTCCAGATCCAAGAACTACACCATCTTTTAAAACATACATGGGGAGTCAGAGCCATTCATGGACTGTGGGAGGAGAGAACAAGGATTTACCAAGAAGTAGGCCCTCCCTGCAAACCAGCACCATGTGTGGGTCACCACTGGTGGGGGGACAGCCAGACGTCAGCCCCTTCTGGCGTGTGGGCTGGCAAACAAGAAGAGCCAATCCCACCCACGTTGTAAGCAACTGGCTGATCTGGAGAAACACAGGCTGTGATGATAGCTATTGAGGTGAAAGGCAAGTGGATGCTTGTGGTGCTTTGGTGTTTCACTGATCTTGCAGGTCTAGGGCCAGTGGTCTGATCATCTGTTCAGAGGATAGTGGTGTGCAGTGTGGCACCTAAGGTAGATCTCCTTCTGAAGGTGGTAGCCATTGTTGATTTCCTGTTGTCTTGTTTTGAAATCCTGTATCATTTTCAGTGTTTTGTTGGGTTGGGTTTTGCTCTTCTTTGTTTTGTTTGATTTTGTTATATCTGATGGCATGAGCAGCTATTTCAAAGATGGCAAGATATATTATGGTAGCCATTTTGGATTTACTGTTTTCTTGTTTTGAAGTCCTTTATTGCATCCATTGTTTTGTTTTTATTGGCTCTATTCTGTTCCATTCTGTTTGATTTTTACTATGTCTGAAGGTATCTACAGCTATTTTGAAGACAATAAGAGGCATTATGGTAACTATTGGTGATTTTGTATTGTTTTGAAGTCCTGTATCACTTGCACTGGTTTGTTTTGATTGGCTTTATTCTGTTTTATTTTCCTTGGTTTTATCCTCTTTAAAATAAATAAATAAATAAATAAATAAATAAATAAATAAATAAAATGTACATGAGATTGTGGCCTTTCTGAATTTATAAACTCTTCAATGGCTCCCATTGCTTTTAGGATACAATTGGCAATCCTTATTAGGGCCCATGAGACTCCTGGTCTGCATGTCCAATATGGTGGCCACTAGGTATATATATTTATTTACATTAATTAAAATTCAAGTTAGAAGTTCAATTCCTCGATTGCACTGGCTTCATTTTAGGTGCTAACGAGCCATATCTGTATTTGAGAGCACAGACAGAGAGCACTCTTTTCACCTCAGAAAGTTCATTTGGGTAGTGCTACTCCCATAGCCTACTTTGCTTCGTCATTGAGGACACCGATTTACATTTAGGACTGCCTCTCATTTTCTCCAGTCCACAAAACTCTTCCTCACCACCATTCATACTTCTTCTCTCTCTAACCCACCAGGTTACAGGTTAAGTTACTATTTTGCAGAGACTTTCCTTGATTCTTGCCTCCATTCTGAATTAGATCTCCTGATTAGCTCCTGTCATAGAAGTCTGCTATTTTGTTTCACGTGACTTTGATTTCTGATTATTTAGGAACTTGAATGGGTAGCTCCCTTCTCCTGTAAGCTGCAAGTTAATGTGGACAGTCATAGATCTGAGTTTTAACTCTGGTGCCCAACACATCTTAGCTGCTTGTTGAATGGATGCATGGTTCAATGAGTCACCCCAAATTCCACTGCCACACGACACATCCTTTTTAATTTTTGGAGACCTTGATTTCACTTCTTGAATCCATCTTCTTCCTCCCTCTTACTTTACAGAAGGTCAGGACAGCTGCAGAGTCCCTTGGGGACAATTCTTCCATGCTAGCCTGCTAGAGACTGTCTGTGGTAGGTCTGTCCATAACCACATTATGGGCATGTAGTTTCCTGGGAGAAAGGAAGTTAAGTTGGAAGAGTAAACTTTCCTGTTCACAGTGTATGGCTTGTTTATTTCTCATAATAGTAATTGGCAGGGTAAACTACTTTAACTTTCCTATATCTGTGTAATTAATAAGTTCACATTAGAAATCAATTATCCTTGATAATTACTACTGGTGCTATGGCTCATAAACTGAACACTAGTCTTGCTAATGAACTGAATGAGACATAATTTCTTGTTGTTCAAAGAGATGATCAACTCTAATCAGCAGTAAATTCAATCAAAACTTACTGTCATCAATTGAAATCATATTAGAGTTTGCAAAAATAGAATAATTACACTCAGCTTGTAAGTTGCAGGTATTGTAACAACTCAAAGATGTGGATTTATTTGAATAAATGTTTATATTTGCTGATTCTATGTGAATAGATATAGAAACATTTAATCAGCATAAATAAATTAGGAGTCTTTTCTTTAACCTCATAGCTCGTTAGTTCTGTGGGATTCAATTAATTCGACTTTTTTTAAATTTGCTCTGGGTAACAGGGTAAACAGATGCTTATACATTGGCCACTGAAGCAGGACATGTCATAGTACAGAGCTATCATTTAATATTATTTTTAAAAACATATTTAAGCGTCTTTATTCATTAAAGATATTTAATAGTGGCTAAGATAATGAATACTGGAGCTAGGTTAGGTTCAAGTCTCACCTGTGCTGCTCAGAACTAGGCATCTTGGCCAAGTCCCATGAGCCTCTTCGTGGTGGGTCTTCCTGACACCCCACCAAAGCCTGCACAGAGTGCAGAAGTATGAAGGGAGATGGAGCGGCATGGTGGCATCACTAAGACCTCACAGGCCACGTGGCCTGGGCTTATGGCCAGCTCTACCACTTACTGTATCCTGTGTGACTTGAGGCAGATCTGTACCTCTGTGTGCTCTGTGTTTGCCTTCCTGCAAAATGAGATCCTGCCAGAACTTTCCACATTGCATTATTGATAGTTAAACTGATTAATGTGTCTGAAGCAAGACCGACTTATTCATGATTGTCATGATTTAGATCAAGTCTGGGATTCCACCGATTTGGAGAGAAACCTTTCCTTTCTTCTTAGCAGAGGAAGCAGGAATAGGAACAAGGGATAGGGAACTTCCAGTTTAGGGTTTAGCCTTAGTGTTTCACAGTCCTGGTTACTATTTCCTAATAGCCAAGTAAACCAGACACTCTGAGGGTAGGAATAAACACTGGGGGTATTAAAGGACCCCCTCCCCATGATTCTATTGTGCAGATTGGAAAACCACTGATTTAGGCTTTCAGATAAAAGGGTGGAGAAATTTTGGCCATCACAGGAGGTTTGCAACCCCTGCCCATGGTGGACAACTTCTTACGAGGTCTTAGGACCAGATCTTAGGCTAAAATGGAAGAATGGTTTTGTTTGAAGTCTTCTCTTTTCACAAACATGGCAACCATGGTGGTTGGCTGTGGAGACACAGAGAATTCAAGGCTAGGTTGTTTTCCTCTAAATTTGAGGACTCATTGATCCTGTTTCATCCGACTCTCATCTTTTGTGAAATACAAGTAGTAGGGAGAATACGAACCATTAAGGGAAATATCTAGATGGTAAGTGTCTTTGCTGTTTTTCTGAATGAACCCAAGGCTAGGATGCTCTAGGACAGTGATGATGAGTCTTTTAGAGCTTTCAATACGAGCATCATTTCAGTACAAGGGTCATAGATTTGCCACCATTGTCCTAGCACATCCAGGAATGACTCAGTTGGTGTCAGATGGAGTGACACTACTCATCTAATTCCTGGATCTTGCTTTATGGATTTAAAAAAAAGTGGAAGAACTGTAGGATAGACACACGAGGTGTAAATTACCCTAACTTTCGAGGTGGATAAAATGTCACATTTCTAAATTTGTCCAAATCAAATCAATTCTGGCTCAGAGCCCCTGCTCACCAAGTTCTAGAAGAAACTCAACCTTGGCCACTTTGCAGGGCTTGCTCTGGACTCCCTGGGGCTTCTGCATGTTGTGACAGGAGGAGAGGAGTCTGCAAATCACCAGAGCCCACTGTGGCAGCTCTGCTGCTATGGAATGTGGAGTCACATGCTATTCCTTCAATAGCCATTGGGGTACTCTGCCTTTTGTGTACCCCAGAGACAGCCTCACAGCACAAGGGTCCCTCAATCAGATGAACTCTGAGCTCTGGGACACTCACTTGGGTTCCTGGAGTTGCCCTGTTAAGTGGCTGACTCTCACTATGTACCTCGCACTACTTCCATTCAAGGGTTGCCATCCTAGGGTAGCACCTGTGAGTGTACTATGGTGTCCACCTCTAGGAATCAGTCCTTGGGCTCTCTCCCCTCCCCCATGGTGCAGCACCCAGCTGCAAGGTCACAGGTCATTGCTCCTCCTTTTTCCTTTAGGCCACAAAGCCCTCCGTTTGCTTTTCCACTAGGTGCTCTATGTGTGCTATCAAATATGGCGGCCACGGGCCCCATGTGGCTTCTCTAATGAGCGCCTCAGTTGTGTCTTTTTCAAATCATGATGTACTGTAGCATAAAACACAGCCCATGTTTTGAAGACTTGGTTAAAAGCTATGTAAAGTATGTCAATAATAAAATTTTTTATGTTGCATGTTGAAATATTTTTTGCTGTTTTGGGTTAAATGAACATATTATTAAAATTAATCTCACCTGTTTTTTTTTTTAATTTTTTTTGACCCTTCCAAGTGTTTACCAGAAAACTTAAAATTCACATATGGTTCACATTTCATTTCTGAGGGATGGCGTGCTCTCACATAGGGCCTTCCCTCTGACCTTGAAATACACAGCCAGGTCAGGGAGAGGGGCTCAGGGCAGCCCACTCCCAGATCAGGCTCGTAGCACAAACAGGCACTAGCTGTCCATCCTGTGATCCTGTCCCTGCTCCTGTCCCACTCATCCTCAGAGCCAGAAAGCACACAAGGACATCTGTTCGGGTATTGGGGGTCAAGGAAGGGGAGAATTCCTTCCATTCTTTTTCTCTTATGTCTGTCATGAAGGAAAAGAGTTGTGAGTAAATGTTTTTGGTTTCACTTCTTCTTAATCATCTCTCCTTTTACAGATTAGCAAGAGAAACCCAGAGAGGGCAAGCAAGTTAACCTAAGACACACAGAGTGAGTTCTGCTGGCACTCGCCCCCACACCACAGCGTCCCCCACAGTATCCACGGCAGCTTACAAGGGCAGGAGGCAGCAAGGGGCAGAGCCAGACAAGAAACAGGGTGTTGCCCTCCCTGACATCTCAGGACGCGCCTGAGAAGACTGTGGTGGCGTTCCATTCCTCCCTGCTCTCAGTCCCGAATTCTCTTGCTTTACATTTTTCCTGTCTTCCAGTTTTTAATCCTTATTTTCATAGATGCTATTTTGGTGGTGTGATGTGTTCTTTCGTTTTTTTAAAAACAAAACAGAAAAAAGGAAAGAAATAATACAGAATTTCAAACAAAACCAAAACCAAAACCAAAACAAAACAACAGTAAGAAATCAACACTAGTTAATACATTCCATATTGCTATCTTCGATATAGTTGTTCAGGTTACAAGATATAGGCATAAAAATCTTTAAGTCATTGTACTAATTATTTCTGCTGCTTCGTCTTCCTTGTGAGATAAGGCGGGATGGACTAACGAAGAAGCACCAGTCGCAGCGATCTCTGTCACTCTGGGCATTCTTCATGAAGCTGCTCCTCGGGGACAGTCTGAGGAGCAGACACCATCTCTCACGCAGCTCACTGCCAGAGGACCGGTACTGCTTGGGAGGGTGGAGGGATTGCCTTTAATGAAATACAGGTTTGCCTCCTGTGGAAAGGTTGCAGGAGCCCTTGGGGAACTGGAGAGTTGCTGAAAGACACAAGGTCAAGTTAAATTCCCTGCAAGCTCCCATTGCAACTTTGGTTCTTTCCTCCTCCTCGGGGATAGCATTGCCTTTATGTATTAGAAACTCTAGGAGGAGAGGATTGTATTTCTCAGCGGACTTCCCTGAAGACGCTGAGTCTAACATTACCCTTGCTCTTATCTGCAAACAACAGTAGAGATTTTGCAAACAGCCCAGATGTCTTTTTCAACAGTAATAGAATACCAGGAATGTTCCAGCTCACTTCATTTTCTCCTCCCTCCCAACACAGTATGGGAGGTGGAGGAGCTCGCAGCTCCCCACCTCTTTTGTGTTTGCTGGAGTAGAGAACTCACCATGGAAAGATCCCATGGAGGCGAGCTGGTTTTCACTGCATGCACCCTGCTTTAAGAACACATCTCGAAGGAGAATCATTCCTGGCCAGTGTGTTGAATGACTGTTCATCAGAAGAATGAATGTTCTCAGGGGGGCTCAGTCATCTCACCTTTTCAAAGCCATCACATTATGGATACAATTGCTATTTTTTGAGCATCTACTTTGTACCGTTAACATTGCACATCAGCTTCTCTGCTTGGGTGTGTTTAGGTGTAGTTTGGCTGATGTGGCTGAGACGGGATGTCAGCCAGCCAGGCCACACTTTTCACTTGACTGGAGTGAGGATGTTTTGTGGGATGACGCCCTCCAGCAAAGCAAGAGTCATGTTTTAGGGAAGCTTTTGCATGTGGACAATTTGCCTGGGGCTGACTTGGATGTAAGGGAAAGAGAGGGCAGGATTACTGTGCAAAGTCATGAAAGAAGAATTCAAAATCTGTGCCTTAGAAGGAAAGGAGGGAGTGGGAGAAAAACCAGAGAGAGGGAAGCAAGCATCTCAGCAGGGGGTGAACGCAGCAGGGAACATTCCACGGTGCTGAAATGGCCAAAGGGTATTTGAAAAAGAACAGCACTGTTCTAGTGTTCCATTTAAATCTGTTTGTGTTCCCATTATTTAAACCCACTCTTGGGCTACTTCAGGCTGCCCCCGAATACTGAAGCACACAATCTGCACACACACACACAGACGCAGTACCGTATGATTTAGTGCGTCTACACTGTACAGGCCTATTTTATTTTAATTTTGCAAAAACTTTTATTCACTTTTAAGTAGACGATACCCAGGAAAGTACTTGATATTATGCTTCAGCTCAGGATTAGCTATATAAATCTTCCAACAACTCCATCATATCTTCCACCAAGTTATTCAGTGTCTTTACAGCTCATATAAATTGTTTTTACCAATATTTTCCTTCACATTCAACTCTGTTAACCCCTGAATTCCCACAGCATTCAGCCCTAGGAGTGTACTGTTATCTTTATGGTATGTTAGTATCTAATCTGGCCAGATATATTTCAGGCTATCCTAGCTGGGCTTGAGGAATCTGGTGTCTAACAGAAGCTCCCTGATGAAATACTGCCACCGCTGCCATAGTAGACTTATAGTTTACTTTTAAAATAACTCACTTGAAATTTAATAGGAAGTTTTAAAATCACATCTGATTTAAGCCCCACGGCTTTATAGCTTTTCAGAATGCTTGGCCCACCACCTGAGTTTTCCTAACTATTGAGAGAAAACACAATCTCACCATTGTTTGTTCCTTGGTGCTTTATTCATTGTGTACATAAAATAATTAAAAAGTCATACCGAGGGTAGCCTGTTAATAAACTTGCAGACTTGGGGTAGAAACTGAAGAATGCCTGCACCTGGGATCAGTGGCTTTCAGTCTGCACAGAAGTGTTGGGATGACACTTTAGCAGGAAAAGATGAAGATCAAACGAATCCTTTAAAATAATAGTTGATGATATTCAGTGATTTCTTTGAAAAGTTTTGAAAAACTTTTAGAAAGTCTTCACTTTTTAAGGAAATCACTAGATCAATGATATTTATTTTCTAACTTCTGATGTAAAAGAGCAGAGAGCATCCTGGAAGAGGAGGAGGCAAAGGGCTGATCAGACTCTCGCCACACGTGGGCGAGAAGCTGTTTGCTCTCTCAGGCTTCGTAACAGTTCTGAGCAGGAGGCATCAGTATTCCTATTCTACAGAGTGGACACTGAGGCTGGGAGGCCGAGGAGAACGTGCTGCAACATGCGTAACTTTGCCTGGCTCCCAAGTCCATCCTCTTTTTGTTTTGCTTCCCGTGCTTGCCTGGTACGATTCAGTCTTTAGGGTACTCTGGACACCCCTTCAAAATTCAGAAAACCCCGTTACAGGTCTCCTGCGTTACTAAATAGTGTGTCAATGTTTCGTCTTTTATTTCTAATTAAGAGTTGCCAAACTCATCTTAAAAATAAAGCGAAACCAGCTTTGCACTCAGTCTTCTTAACAGGGCACCATTTGTTTTCTGCAGACTGTTGATTTCCTAGCACTTCCTGAAGGGATCCTGGGTGCTCACAGAAGTCTTCTTGCCATTCCCTTTCAGGATCCCACTACGATTCCTCATGTGCTGAGCAAACTTTCTTCTAAAGATAACAGGAAAAAAAATGGGGGAAACTTATTCTAATGGGGCCTTGACTTATAAAATTAGTGGAAATCTGTAAGGTGAATGCAAGGGAGCCCAGAAAGAGATGAGCACATATGCCTTGGAGTTATGTTCACTGAGAGAGGAGCAATTTTGTAGACGTATTTTGTAGAAGAAAAATCTTTGTCATTAATTACTTCTGAAAAATCTATCTTGTAAACAAAAGTCTTGAGGGTAGGAAGAACTTTGTGCATAAAATCGTTTTTAATGGTGTTAGGAAAAAAAGGACAACAATTTACTTGTCCAACAACTGGATAATCATTAAGTAAATACAATGTATTGATTGATAAATATTATGAAATCAGTAAAAGTGATGTCTGTAGAAACTTCAGCTTTCATTGGATAAATTAAACACTTGCTTTTGTGTTGTTTCTTCCTGAAATTTTACTAAAAAAATAGTAAAGAGATTTTATTTTAAAGTGTAAAATCAGGAGAAGGAGAGAAGATTAAAGCAGATAAGACATGACAACGTGTTTGGAACCCAGAAAGCAGATTTACTGTTAGTAACTGAGTTACAGGGTTGGGCTAGAAGAGGTTGAGCCCTCAGCGCCCACTGAGGTAAAGATAAGAAACGGACCCACTTCACAGACCCTTGTGGGGCTCAGGGACTCAAGTCCTCAGGAATGTGTGAGGTTGAAAGCAAGTGTGGCTGATGTTTTCATAGGAGCCCAGGTCTTCTCTCAGTTATATGAGTATCCTGTCTCACCACTGTAGGAAATCAAAGGTTTACCAACATCAGAGGTTAAATGAGATTCCACACTCATAAGAATAGGACCTAAGAACAGAGAGTAGTACTCCAATGAATACACACACACACACATGCTGAAGATTGAATGGGAATCCACATATTGAACTGTGAAATTCTCTGTCTCCTTTTCCCAACTCTGCTAAGAATGCTAGCAGGCAAACAGGTAGCGCTGGCAGAAGGCTGCAGGATTTTTGGGTGGAAAGCCTGAAGTGGGGGGATCTGCAGATCCTGATAGTGGATGGGGGGTGGGGAGCCCTCATTAGTGACCAGGTTCCAGTCTTGTCATTCTGTAGTGCAGACCACAGCCTGGTAAGCCTGGCCCATAGAAAGAGCAGAGAGGCAAGGATCACTCAACATTCACAGAAAGGCCTGAATATGAAAGTCACCAAAAAGAGCCATCAACAGGAAGAAATGCAGAGCAAGCAAACAATGCTGTAAACCTCAGAAGTAAAAACAGCACTATACTAATAACAACTCCCCAGGAAAGAAAGATGAGATAGTACATCCATGAAGGAATTTAAGGAAATGTTCAAAAAAATTTTAAAAAAGAACTTATGAAAATTAAAAAATGTGGTACAGTAGTAGAATGTTAAAAATTCAACAAAAAAGTTGGCAGGTAAATCTTACAGACAGTAGAACAGAGACAAAAATATACAAAAAGCAGAGGCAGTTTCCAGAAAAAGGGAACAGAGAAAAAAAAAGAGAAGAAACTATGAAAATAACACATGAAAAATTCCCAGGTATTAAAGAGCCCATCGGAAAGAAATAAAGGCATATGAGAAAGAAATTTCAAAGCCATGGAGGCAAAGAGAGACTTCTAAGACCGTCCACATACAGAAGCCAGGGCCCATACAGAGCATTAGGAATCAGAATGACACCAGACTTCTCGGCGGCAGCTCCTGAAACTGAGTGACAGAGGAGCAACCTTAAATTCAGACAGAAAAAACTTTCTGTCCCAGAATTGTATCTAGTAAACGATTATTCAAATGTGGTGCTTTGGAAAAGCAAAATAAAAAACAAACAGACAAACAAAAATTCCCACATTGGCATGCATTCAAGGTCTCTAAAATCTTACTTCTCATACTCCTTTCTGAAGAGGGTGTGAGTCATACCAAAAATGGAGTAAGATAAGAGGTTGGGGGATATGAGGTTCCAGAAAGAGTCAGATGAGAAAGTAATGAGGGCAGAGGACAGCAGGATGTGGGGAAGAGGCACCCAGAGGACAATGTTTTGCAGCCATCACAGACAGAAGCCAGTTTGGGCTGGGACGGAAGGACAGAGCTCGAGGAAGACAGCCATCAACCTAAATTTCGCTGGTCACTGCCTTTAGAGAAGGCAAAAGAATTTGTGATGGATACATAGAAAATTAAACCAATGAAACGCAAGGCTGATGTTGATTTGAGGGAACATAGAAAGAGTTTCAGAAAGGATACCGAAGGAACCATTTAGCATTTATACGAAATCAGTCAAATAAATGTTAAATATTGATTAGACCAAGTTTCGCTACATGGGGAGGAAGGATTGTGTGCCTGAGTGGGGTGTGTGTGTGTGTGTGTGTGTGTGTGTGTTTAGGGAGATTGTAACCTAGATTCCTAGGAGGAAGATAATGTCTAAAAGCACAAAGTTCAGAAAGAACTGGTCCATAGTTTAGAGGCAGTTTGTCTTCCAATGCAATTTTCATCTGAAAGAGCATCCAATGAGCATCTGCATACTCTGATTTCACTTCAGATCATGTAACTATTTCTCTTTTTACAAGTGTGCATCTGCAAAGTCCAGAGCTCAAGGCAGGCACAAGAACTACAGGGCCCCGCTGACAGGAGCCTTGTGGGCTGAGGAGATAAATGTATTATGGCCTGTGGATAAAAGGTCACAAGGTCCACTGTGAATGCTCCAGAGAACTTGAGATCTCCTGGGGACTCAGGGGACAATGTCTCAATCAGGACTTTTTAAAAGATGATTTATGGGGAAGGCACTGAGTTACGTATTTGTTTAGTGTGCAAAAGGAAAGTACTGACATCTTTTGTGAGCCTCAGTTCCATGGCGGAAATCAGACCTAGTAAAAAAGCACTGCTGAGTGAAGAAGCCGTGATAGAATGAAGCTAGGAGCACCAGGCAAGCCCGAGGTGGAGCCCAGCTCAACCTCTAGAGTCCCGAGCTTGTCCTGTGCACAACACCAGCAGCCCCAGCCTGGCGGACGGCAGCATTGCTCCATGAGGCAACAGAGTGAAAGCAGCCACAAGGATCAGTTCAGGTGAATGAATGAATGCTAGTTCTAGAGATGAGCATGGAGATGAGATTGAAAATGGTTGGAGCACCCGAAGTTAGGACAGATTCACAAAGGAGAACTTCCTGGCTGTGTCTTATCTTGTGAGTTAGACAGCCAAAAGGAAACAAGGGCTTCTCACCTTCCCACAAACGAGCCCCCTTGCTACCATCAGAGTTGGCAGTGTCACTCACTGATGACCCCAGATTTACAGATTGTGGGGTAGGCAAGGATTTAAAGCCTCTTTCCCAGACTTACCAGGCTCCAATGAGTTGGTAGCTCCATTTGGATTCTATCTTGTTATATGATTTTATATACACACATTCACGCATTCACTGACACGCATATTTGTACATATATAAAATGTATATAAAATTATATGACAAGTATTACTCTATAATTCAGTATTACATTTTACTATAAATCTCTCCTACTAGAACTCCTTGGGGGCAGAAACGATCCTATCAACTGAACAATTAGCTGGAGTTTGTCAAGCAGAAATGAACGGTGAAAGAATGAGTCTTTGGTTTAGGTGTTAGACTTGAGTTTAGGTGTTTATGAATGTTCTTCTGTCAGATGGATGTAAGAAGGGAAAGGCTTCCATAGCAGAAATTGACTTGAGAGGAGCGAACTATATTTTAGGCAGCAGATAAGTTAAATTCATTGCACATTCTGTGGTTTTCCCTTTCCTGTGCCTTGGCCTTTAGTGAAGTCTTCTTGAAGTTTGCTGTTTAGTATTAGCTGTGTGAGGCTCCTCAAGGGAAGGACAGAAAGAACCTGGTGAAAACTTTCATTTACTTAATGAGAATAGTCAGGCATAGCATTGTTTGTTCATGGTCACCCAGAACTGATAGGGATGAAATCTTTCATCTGCTTGTTCAATCCTCCAAGTCATGAAGCTTATTATGGTTTGATGCAAGTACTTTTTTACCATGAACTTTGGATGCCTCTGAAGCTAGTCTGAGAATATTTTTCTGACTCCATTAGAGCTGATTATTTCAATCAAGGGTTACCATGGTTGATACTATGGCCTATTTGTGCACAATTCGTAGTGAGTCAAGCCAAAAAAAATCAGATTACATATATCACTGTCCATTCAAATACATGAATGCAGATTCAGTCTTGTGACTCTGAATATGAGTAGGGAGAAGTTTCCTTCTGAGGTGCTGTTATGTCAATAGAGGATGTTCATTTACCAGGGACTCCTCCAAAAATCACCTGCCATTAGAGGAGTCTCAGCAAACCATGGCCATGGGTCAAGTTTAGCTCACTGCCTGTTTCAGTAAATAAAATTTTATTGGAACACAGCCACTGCCATTCTCTGACAAATGGTTGCTTTCACGAATGGCAGAGTTGAGTAGTTGTGAGAGACTAAATATTTATTATCTATCCCTTTACAGAAGTTGTTTGCCAACCCCTGCATTACTACATGGTTTCTGGCTGCAGAAGCTGGGTGCCCCTGTATTGTTGACTGATTTTAAATTGGCTGTTTTTATCGTCTTCTTTTTCAAGTCTACTTCTTTGATTATAGAAACATCAGGAGAAAATAGGTATCATGAAAAAATTTTTCCAAATGTGACTGATTAGAATTACCTGGAGGATATTTCCAATAGACATTTCTGGACCCATTCCCAGAGATTGTGATGCGGTAGCTCTGGAACAATGCCTGGGAAATTTACTTTGATGTAACTGATTCTGGGGCAGAGCCAGCAGCGAGTAATCTGAAGAAAACACAGTCAAGTCAGAGATGGAGCCAATGCATTGTGAATGTTGCTGACTCAGTCTTCCCGTGTGATCTTGGGCGATTGCTTCACTGAGTCTTGCTTATCTGATCTGTGAAGTAGAAACAACAGTCCTCCCTGCATACAGTTGTTCTGGGGGCCAAGTAAGGTAGCTGCAGAAAATGCCTAACACTGCATTTGCACACCATAGACACTTGGCCGATGTTCATTTTCTCTCTTCCACTGGAGAATCCAGTCTCAAAATTTTCTACATTTCACCTTGTGTGTTACATTTCTCTGCCTGTTTATGTGTACTTTGCTCTTGTCAAACTGTTTCCCAATCCACAGTCCTTCTCCGTATGCATTTAAAACTAGTGGTGTTGAAAAAAATAGCTTACAAAATTGTTTCAGGAAGTATTCAGAGAGCTGATTAGACCTACATGGTTTATTAGTCACATGACTGCTAGTGGTCTTGATTCTACTAAAACATAATTAGGCACAAGTTTTTCATAACTGTTCTGCTTTTCATAAGTAACCTTGATATAAAATGATGGATTTTATAAACTCTGAAGGCAAACTTTTCAATAAATTGGGATGACATCTAATCAAAATGTCTTTCCTTCGAAATAGAAAGGCTGATTTGATTTTTTTCAAAAAAATAATACATTGTACCTTTTATTTGTTCACCACTTTGTAGTAATCAATGCTGTGAGGAAATAATTATGTGTTGTGATAATTTCAAGGTAGTATGTGAAATATTGTTTATTGCTACTTTTCCTGTACAACCTTGATTTTTTATCTTAAGGCATCCATCATACTTTGTGGGTCTGTGTTTCAGAGAAGGGAAACAGGACTTCAGCCCAGGTGTTCTGTCCCAAACGCCCTTGCTGTCTGTGAGAGCTCCATGCTCCTTGACCATGATCGGTTCCTCTATGGGTGTAGGCTGTACTTTTGACCAACTAGACTAAGGCAAACCATGCCTTTCAGAACGGCTTTTGTTAATTTGCCATGTTCTTCCTCCCATTTAATGATTTTTCTGTTTGATTCCTTTTTTGCTTTTTCTGATTCTCTGCACCAGTTTTTTTCATCAGTATTTACGTAGCATTTTCTTTCATCATCACTTAATTTTAATCCTTTTGTGTCACTTGGATTATGGTAGATTTCTAGTGAAAAAAAGGTTGGTTGGTTTTACTTTTACCCAGTTGCATAGTCTCTTTCAGTGGATAGATTTGATATATTCTCATTTATTAGAAGAAGAGAAAAGCATAAACAGGATAAAGAAAATGGAACAAAATATAAAAATAAAGGAAACACAGCTTACAAACTATAAATTATGTTGCAAGAATTCAAATACGTGCAGATACACTCACAACTCAATCATTTGATTTCTTTGGCTGACCAGGATGACTTACAGCAAGCAGTCTGTGACCATGAGAACTTGTGGGTGTTTTATCCCCTTTTCCTCCTGCCCTACCTGAGTTAGCCAGCATCCCACTAGACTTTCTAGTACACTGACAACTTCCTGTGCAAGCAGTATATCACTCATCTTCTCCTGAAAATTTTAGCATCTCCAGAGCTTGTCCTTCAGAAGTCAGATGCAGCCTAGAAATGAATCAGTAGAGATAAAGTTAGTGGGAAAGTGTTCTAAGTCTCCTGTACCCACTAGGATGGTGCTGGAGGGTAAGAGTGAAGTTATATATGACTTTTAAAAAGGTCACACATGGGCTTAGCCCCATTTGGCAATGCTTATCCTTTCTGTAATACACTTTTTTTTTTTTTTGGTACTGGGGATTAAACTCATGACCTTGCGCTTGCCAAGCAGGCACTTGGCCACTGAGGTATATCCCCAGCCCTGTAATACACTCTTTACTGGCTTTTTTTTTCCTCCCCTGTTTCAGCTTCTCCCTTCCTCTCTTTGGATCATCTTTCAAATGAACTCCCTGTGGTTCCACCGAGAGCATAGCAGAGACCATTGTTTGGTTGTAAACAGGTAACTTTGACTGTACCTCTGTATTTCTCGTTTCACCTTCTTTTTGCAAAGAGAACTTAATTATTGGATCACAACCGAGAGCCATGAGAGAAGAAAGACAACCCCTGAGATCCCAGTAAGTCTACACACTCATGCACTTTATTCACTGGTAAACATCTTTAGCTCTCTCCTAGAACCTGTTTATTTTTCTCCTAGCATTGATGTAACAAACTTGCCTAGCTCATTTCAAAATCCATAAATACTAAAAGTGGCAAATTGCAGAAAATTCAGAGGTTGCTATAAGCACTGATATAAAACATAGTTATGATGAGTCTGGTGGTAAACAGGATAATTAAATTGCTCACAGTGAAAACCACAGTAGCCTATAGACTATTAAGTGAAAGGATGAATGACCCCTACATATAGCCTGTAAGAGCTCTGCTATATTTTAACCTAGTACAATACAGGTCGTGATGGTAATTTTATGTGTCAACTTGGCCAGATCATGGTGCCTATATGCGGTCAAAGACTATTTTAAATGTTTCTCTAGGGATGCTTTCATATGAGATTAATATTTAAATTGGTGGATTCTAAGTAAAAATCTCCTCCATGCTGTGGAAGTGCCTCTTCCAATCAGACGAAGGCCTGAATAGAACAAAGTCTGAAGCAAGAGGAAATTCTGCACAGGTGGTGTTGGATTTGAGCAATGCTGGCTTTTTTGTGGGTCTCCAGTATGCTGGCTGCAGATTTACCTGTCTCTGTAATTATGCGAGCCAGTTCTTTGAAATAAACCTCTCTCTCCCTCTACATATGTTTGCACATACTATTGACTCAGTTTCCCTGGAGAACCCCTAATACTTGATAGTCATGACTCATCTCTTTGTTTAATAACTATTTGTTGGGCACAATTATGTGCCTGTTGAGTTCTAGGCACTTGGAAGTCATCATGCAGATGAGAATGCAACCCCTGCATGCTTTCAATCTATAGGAAGCAGTAACCAGGAAGTGTCAATGTATGTTCTGGCAGGATGGATGTGATAAAAGGTATAAAGAACTAAGCAAAAGGTGAAGCAGTACGAAAAGGATTTGGCTTATCCAAAAAGGTTAAGATATAATCAGTATATTAGGACAGCAGATCAAAATCAAAGATGCTCTTACAACTGCCCAAGTTGTTCTGTAATTTGAATTTTTATTTTGAGATATTTGTAGATTCAGATGGAGTTGTTGTAAATAATGTAGAGAACATTTAGATCCCCTTTACCCAGTTTAGCCTAGTGAAAACATCCTACAAAACTATACTTTCTCAACTGGAATGCTAACAGAATGCAGTCAAGACATCGGACCATTCTGTCACTCTAGGTAATTCTCTTTTGAGAGTAGTCTTTTTACATTTACCCTCCTTCACTCCCTTCTTAACTCTTTTTATAATTTTTAAATTGAGAATATTATAAAAAGATCCACGTAAGTATCTATTATTTTGGGATTGGCTTTTTTCCATAGCAGAAGTGCTTGGCAATTTGCTCACATTGTGTGTATATGAACAATTCATTCCTTTTCATGGCTGAGCAGTATTCCATGGAATAGATATACCATAGTGTTTATTTTGGGGGTGGGCATAGAACCCAGGGAACACCTAGCTACATACCTAGACAAAAGTGCTTTTCAAGATGGAGGTCTCACTAAGTTTTCAGTTTGGCCTCAAACTTGTGATCCACCCACCTCAGCTTGTTGAGTAGCTGGCATTACAATCATGTACCACCATGTCTGAAACAACAGTTTTTTCAAGCATTCATCCACCAAATGGCATTTGAATTGTGTTTTGGGCTGCAATGAATCAATATACTCTAATTGCTTATGTATAGATTTTCGTGTGAGCATTTTTAACTTCAATTAAGCAAATTTAATTTTTAACTTTAACATATACTAACTACATATTTGTGGAGTATTGTGTAATAATTCAATAGATGCATACAATACGTGATGATTCCATCAGAATTAATATTTACAACTTCTTACCAGTCCTGTATGTGTGGAACTTTTGAATTCCTCTTTTCTATTTCTTCTCGAATCTAAAATGGGTTATTTTATACTATAGGCATCCCACTTTTCTGTAGAACACCAGGATTTACTATCCTTATTTAACTGTATTTTAGTATCCATTATCAAACTCCCTCTAGTGTCCCTCTGTCTTACCCCTCCAAGACTATAGTGATCACTATTCTACTCTCTTAACTGTATGATTTCATGCTCTTTTACAGCAGAACAAAATTCTGTTGTGTATATATGCCACATTTTGTTTATTCAATTGTCAATGGATACCCCAGTAGCTTTCACATCCTGGCTATTGTGGATAGCATTGTTATCAATATAGCAGTACAGGTATCTCTTTAATAAGCTAAGTTCATTTCCTATGCATAGATACCCAGAATTAGAATAGCTGGATCACATGGCAGATGTAGTTTTAGTCTTTTGAGTGACCTCTGTTGTTCTTCATAATGGCGTACTAATTTACAATCCCACCAGCAACATCTTTAGCTGTCACAGAAAGGAGCTCAAAGCCACAATGAGCTATCATCTCGCCCCCATCAAAATAACTCTTATCAAAGAACAGTTCCTTTTGCTTGGTAACCTCACCAGCATTTGTTACAACTTGCTTTTTTGGTAATAGTTATTCTGATTGGGTTGAGATGATGTCTTATTGTAGTTTTGAGTTCCTTTCCTTGATGGCTAAAGATGTTGCAAATTTTTTTCAGATACGTGTTAGCCATTTGTGTTTTTCATTTTGAAAAAAATTCTATTCTGATCATTTTTCCATTTTTAATTAGATTATTTTATTTTTGTTCAGTTGTTTGAACTTTGTAGACATTTCAGATTTTAATCCCTTGCCAGGTGAATAGCTTGCAAATGTTTTCTCCCATTTCATAGGTCATTTCTTAACCCTGTTGACTGTTTCTTTTACCATACAAAAGCTTTAGTTTGATAGAATCCCATTCTCTATTTTTGTTTTGCTTTTGTTGCCTCTATTTTTGAAGTTTCATGCAAAAATGATTGCTTGCCTACACTGCTTTTTAGAAGTATTTACCTATACTTTGTTCTGTAGCTTCCTAGTTTCAGGTCTTGTGTGAAGGTCTCTGATACAGTTTGAGTTCATATTTGGATATAGTGAGACAGACAGGAGTCAAACTTTGATTTCCTGCATAAGCATATTTATTTTCCCCATGTCTCAGTTACTTTTCTCTTGTTGCTGAGACAAAATACCTGATGCCCAAAATTAAGGAAGGAAAGGTTTATTTGGCTCACAGTTTGTGGACGTTTCAGTCCATAATCAGCTGGCTCCAAGACAGGGTGGCATGGCAGAGGGGCAACAGTTCATGGCAGTAGCAGATACAAAAAGCAGCAAGAACAAGAAGGGAAGAGTGCAGGTGGAAAGAAGACTCTGTGTCTTATATTGTATGTAGGCCACACTCACTTGGGTGTAGCACTCACACCCATAATCCCAGTGTTGGACTATGAGTCATTCACGAACTCTAGAAGCCTGTGACCATGACTGCATGAAACTTTGAGGGGAAATCCAGACACAAACCATAACACCCTAGCACCATATACTGAGGAGACTGTCCTTTCTCTAATCCATACTTTCAGTGTTTTTGTCAAGCACAAATTTGCAGCAAATTTGTGGATTTACATCAGTGATCTCTCCATTGGTCTATGTGCTGCTTTTGATGCACTAGCATACTCTCTAAGTTACTGTTGCCCTGTAGTACGTTTTCAGATCAGGTATTATGACATTATGACTTTTAAATATAAGCTTTCATAATTCCATAATGAATGGTCAGAGGTACAAGTCTTGGGTTAGATGGTAATTGTATTTTTAATTTGGAAATTGTCACACTCTTCTCTAGATTGGCTGTACTTTTTAAAATTTCCATCAGTAGTGTAGCTCTTATCTCATTTCTCTGCATCCTTGATGGCATTTGGTGATGTTATAAATATTTTTTATCTCAATCATACTGATAAGTGTGTAATGATTTATGATTGTGGTTTTAATTTGTACTTGTACTTTAATTTGAAGATGTTCAACATCTTTTCATATGCTTATTTGCTTACTATCCATATATACTCTTCAGTGAATATATTCTTGCCCTTTTTCAAACTATGTTTTTATTGGGGGGTATTTTTTTCTATTGGATTTAAAGAAGTATTTATGTATTCAGTATATTAATCCTTTGCTAGATACGTGGTTTGCAAATGTTTTCTCCAAGTCTATAGTTGGTCTTTTCATCTTTTAAAGAGGATCTTTAACAGAGAAAAAGTTTTTACTTTTGATGATATTCAATTTATCAATATTTTTGTTTTGTGGCTCATGCTGAGAACCTTATCTTACTCTAGATTCTGAAGATTTTTATCCCGTTTTATTGCCAGAAGTTTTATAACTTTGCCTCTCACCTTAAATTTATAATTAGTATCAAGTGTGAAACTTTGGTGGTGTTTGCCTATGAATGTTCAATTGCTCCAGTAACTTTTTTTAAAGAAGTGTATATTTCTTTTACTGAATTGGTTTGTGCTTTTATGAAAGATCAGTTGGGGATATATTTGTAACCTATTTTTATGGATTTTAAAAATGCTGTTCTATTGATTTATGTGTTTATCTCTCTAACAGCACCATACCATCTTAACTATCATAGCTAAATAATACATTTTGAAATCAGGTAGACCAAACCCTCCCACTTTATTCTTCTGCAAAATGATTTTAGCTATTCTAATTTTTTTCGTTTTCTGTATACATTTTACAACGAACTTGTTTATGCCTACAAAAACTCTTACTGGAGTTGTGATAGGAATTGACTTAAATGTGCATGTCAATTCGAGCAAAATTGGCCTATTTTTTGTATTGTTTTCCAATCCATGAATACAGCATGCCTTTCCATTTATTTTGATCTGTAATTTTTTTATCACCATTTTACAGTTTTCAGCATATGAACCCTGTGCATATTTTGATAGATTTAAATGCATTTTAGTTTTAATGTAAGTGTATTTTTTTTAGTTTCAATGTGTACACTTTCATTGGTAGTGTACAGAAATATAATTAGTTTTTATGTGTTTATTGTGTATGATGAAATCTTGCTGAACTAACTCACTGGTTTTGGGAATCTCACTGTAGGTTCCTTGGGATTTTCTATGTAGATAACCTTCAATGAGGGCAATTTTATTTCTTCTTTTTTCATATGTATGCCTTTTATTTCTCTTCTTTTTCCTTATAACATTGGTTAGAATATTAGCGGAGTACAGACTTCATTGTTTTGTGGAATTAAAGACGAGAGTGCTGTTTACTCACTGCTGGTCTAGAAAGAATTTCTGGTTCCTCATCTGTCCTCTGTCAGCCCCCAGTACAGGGCACATTCTTAGGTACTGGAGCTGAGAACTGGCATGTATCTTTTGTGGGATGTAATTCAACTCATACTAGGTCTAAATAGTTCAGTTTTAATTGATAAAAGCTAAACCATCTTTCCTTAAAGGAATGAGAACTCCTAATCCATGGTAATTTGGGATGTGCAAAAGACAGCTCAAAACACTCTTCTGTGTCTGGTGATGCTGGCTTCTTGGCTAGAGAAGGGGCTTCTGCTCCATCTTCCCTCTGAGCCTCCTCCTGGGTACATTTATTTAATTTTATTATTCTTATTGCTTTTTGCTGGAGATTGAACTGTAGCTTGCACATGGTAGGCAAGCACTCTGCCACTGAGCTCTCCTTGATGATTATGTTATTGCAACACATGCAAAACACATAAAAAGTCACCTTAGAGTTTGGGAAGAATAAAAGCATTAAATGATAGCCCTATAGGTAGACTTGTTTTTGTCTATGCTTTAAAAATTTAAGTAACTGACGACAAAAATACAGATCAGGGTAAGGGCTCTTTAATTTTAGGAGGCGATTTGAAAGGAGAAGCCCTGTGTGGCTTCTGGTCTCTGTATAGTGCATTTGAACAGAAAGTCTTAATTACACCAATGTAGGCAACATTCTTTTCCAGTGAACTATATATCATATTTTCCTCCAAGACAAAGAAGAACATTTATGCAATTAAAAGAGACTGATTGAAAAAATCTGTGTCAGGCACAAGCTCAGATTTATACTTTTGGCTCAAATGACTGGGGGACATTAAAAAGCTGCACAACTGAGCAAAAAGGGATCTTTTTTTCAGACACATTTTGAACAGAATGGAGTCTGCCTCCCCAGTGTTCTGCAGCCCTGCTCCCCTCCTCATTAGTCCAGCGCAGAGCCGGACCTGCTCCCTCAGGTTCTCATCAGCTTCCTCAAACAGGCTGTAAAATTGATCTGACAGCCCATAAAAGGGAGTCTGGAGACAGGAGGGAAGCAGAGAGGGGGCTAAGATTTTGGCAGCAAGCAACTGTGTGCATTTCAAGGATATTGCCATGTTTACCTAATATTAGGGACTGTGACATTAGCGGGACCTCTGATCTGTGAGCTATAAAATTGTTGTGACAAAACTCTTATAGTGTGTGTGTGTGTGTGTGTGTGTGTGTGTGTTTATGTAGGGGGTTTGCCTGAGTTCTGGGTTTGAAAACATTTATTTGATATGATGGGGCAGGCTGTGCTCTCTGATTTACACCTGAATCCCTTTGACGTGAAGAACAAAGGCAATTAGCAGTTTTGATCGTTTACTAAGACACTTTCATTTTCTTTATAAATCACCTTTGTACTCCTCGAGGTTAGCATTCTTATCCCATTGTACAGGTTAGGATGCAAAGGCTTGAGAGTGAGGATTTTTAAATATTAGTTTCATGGGCACACTTTTGATATACATAAAAATCACATTCATCATAGGGAGTTTGTGCCTGTACACGATATATCTGGAATGTTGTTTTTCTCCCCATTCCCCTCCTCTCCTTTCAACCCCTTTCCCCTCCTTATTTACAGAAGCTTGGTTTTCATGTTCCCTTCTATTCTTTTTTCCCTTATTTTTGTCCTCTTTCCTCCCTTGCTCCCCTTCCCTCTCTTGCTCCCCTTCCCATTTGAACATTTTCTTCCTATTTCTCAATATCTACTAATATTCAACCACCAAAAAACACAGGGAAAGCCCAGTTAGAAGTCCTCTAGCCATGGTCCTGGAGGTCCCTGGGAAAGCATTAGGGTGGCTTGGGCAATGGGGAGGCATACCAAAAAGGCTTGGGGCTGGAGCTAATTATAAATACACCAACATTTTAATAACTCCCTGAGACTATCAAGTAGATAGGCTTTAGTCAGGAGAAAAGTTAACTCCCCACAAGACAAACAGCTCACAGAGTCTGACACTGGATTTGAATTCAGCCTGCTCAATTCTAAAGGTAACTCTTTCTAATATGCCCAGCTCTTGTCAGTCTACTACATGCCTCCTGTGAAGGCAGAACCCCTCCATGCTGGGTGAGAGGAGGAGCACGGACAAGCATCCTCATCAGGGGTAGGTGATGTCAGAGCCCTTCCTGTGAATACTTGTGTCATGATTCAGATCTAAAATGAGTCCCCCACCCAACGTGCTCCAAAAGTCTTGGGTGCTCAGAGGCAGGGGTTTAGAAAGGTGATTGGATCACGAGGGCTGTAATTTCATCAGTGGATTAACAATGATCATAATTTGATAGCCTTATTGGGAGGTGAAGAAAACAGGAAGTGGGAGGCCTAGTTGAAGGGAGTGGATCACAAGGGTTTGATTTTGGAGACCATCTGGTCCCTGGTCCTTTCCTCTCTGACTCTTCCCTCTATCTCTGCTTCCTGGCTGTCATCCGGTGAGCAGCTCCTTAGCCGTGCCCTTCCACTGTGCTTCTGCCTCACCAAGGACCTAAAGCCCAGGAGCAGCTGACCATGGATTGAAACCTCCAAAATAAATCTTTCCTTATCTCATTTGACTTTCTCGGGAACTTGGCTACACAGATGCAAAGCTGTCTGTTATACTTTGTTAAAGTGATGGAGAACTCTTCCCCATCAGGGACAAATGATCTCCGAGCCCTTCCTGTGAAACTTTGTCAAGACAATGGGGAATCCTTCCTCATCAGGGGAAAAAGTATGTCAGAGACTTTCCTGTGAGTAGCTGTGGCAAGGTGATGGAGAACATTTCTAGCAAACTTGCAAATGGTTTATGGCATTGTGTAAATTAGAGGTAGTGTTTCAAAAATGGAAAAGACATCGAAAGCAATATTGGATAATTGAGGATAAATATACTCAACATCGATAATTTTCCTCAAAGCTAATTTTCCTTGTATGCAATGGAAAGCATCAGGACACACAACCTGGCTCTCCTCCTGGAGGGAAGATGTTCCTATGCAATACTTTGAGAAAATGCCTTTTCTGATTTAAATGGTTATGCTAAGCATACTTTGAAAACTCCAGTTAAGGTTTTGATTTCCCCATACACAAAAGATGAGAATTTGGGTTTTAGCCTATCAGCAGTATTTCCTAACTTTTTGTTCAAGTGTAGATTCTGGTCACCTGAAAAACTATCCCACTTGCATACACTGCCACATGTACAACAATAGACCATCTTTTCTTTCATCCAGTGACCAAAACTACAAATGAAAACTTGTTGATGGAGAAAGTAAAGTAGAATGCCCTCACCAGCCAGCTGAAGCAAAAGACATGCAAAATCCTTTCATTTATTTTTTGCCAGTAAATGAGAAAACAATATTCATTTTCAAATACAAACGTTTACTAACTGACTCTCAAAAAACAGGCCCTGAATGGACACATCTCCCTCTCCAGGAGTCATCTTGGTTCTTACTTCTATTTAAAAATCTTTAAACTTATGCCTCTAGCTGTGTTGTCACATTTTGCAGTTGCATCTATTTTGCCACACTGCATTGTCCTCACTGACTGAAAACCAACCTTCTCCTTTCTCCTTTCTTGCAGATTCAAACTTCTTCTGTGGTAATCATAGAGCCATAGCATCAAAAGCCTTTTCCCTAAGAGTGGCCTGAACACATTCTCAGTGATGAGCCAGATGATCCTAAAGGACAGCAGGGAAATTATCATTTTGATAATCATCTATTAATTTTAATGTCCAGTGAAATACAGATTTAGAATGCCAAACTATGACTGCAAGGATCATGCTCAATTTTAAAAGTGACCATTTATGGTCAGTTAAAATACAGTTATTATTATTTAGAAAATAATAATTTAAGGGATGTGTAATTATGGTAAAATGCAGAAACCATTTGGGATACTATTCCCTTAAGGTCTGAAATGGCCTCCCTAACTGTGCTGCAGTTTGGCTCTAGAATATCCCCAAATACCCACGTGGAAAATGCTTGGTCCACAGTGCAACACTCTTGGGAGGTGGTAGAATCTTTAAGGTGGGACCTAATGGGAGGTTTTATGCCCTCGGGGCCCTGGAAAGGGAGCCTGTGACCCTTTTCTCCTCTTTACTCAGCCATGAAACAAGCAGGTTTGCATTCCATGTGCTCCCATCAGAAAAATACCACTGCCTCACTGCACAATGGGGCCAACTGTCCACAGACTGAAACTCCGAAACTGGGAGCCAAAATTAGCCTTTATTCATTATAAATTGATTGGCTCAGATAACTGCTAGAGTGATGGGAAGCTGACTACTACAAACAGCGACTTCTATTCTCACAGGAGACGGTGAGCATGTGCTTGTGAGGAGAGGTGGTACCTGCAGGAGTGCTGTCTAATTAGAAGCGAACGGAATCGCAGTACATGTGGACAGGATCCGGAGAGGAAACGCCTCTCTTCTTGCTGTCCCCCGTGTAGACTCAGGAGCCTACTCCCTCTACTTCCCATACAAAGCACCAGCCTGAGAACCAACTCTTCCACTCCATAGAAGGAAGAACCACATCTACCTTGGAGAAACAGAGGGCAGGTCCAATTCTGAGAGCAACCCAGTGGGCAGCGAAGAGCCTGTGCCAGGCCTCTGTGCCATGTCCAGATGATGTGGGACACCACAGGGCCAAGTCAGGCAGGCTGAGTCCTCTGAGTGTGGCATCAAGAAGCCAAAGCAACAAGAAGAATGTTGAGGTAGGTATGAACTGGCTGACTGCTGTGGCATTCAGTGTTCTGTTTTTGACTGTGAATGAGTGCATCTTCATCATAACTCTGCTTCTGAGAATAGGATGAAGCATTTTTCTTAAGGACTGAGTTTATGCTGAATACTTTGCATATTACTCATGGTTCTCTAGAGAAGCAGTATGGCAGAATATGTTTATCTCTGTATTTATATCCATATTATATCTGTATCATATCTACATCCATTCTCACATAAATATCTATTTCTAGAAAGAGATTATAAAATATTGACTCGCTTGATTATGGTGATTGAGAGAGCTCATGATCTAGTATTTGCAAGTGGGAGATGCAAAAGGCAGATATGTCCCTTTGGAAAATGAAAAGTTTGTTTGGATCAATAAAACTATGTAGCAAGATCAGGAACACAGCTTGAGTTGCAGAGATGAGGACAGCTGGGGATATATGGGTGGTTGAAGAGGAAGACCAGGGTGGGTAAAGGAGATGGGAGGGTTCTCCGCAGTTTTTGGAAAGTTTACATGGGTTTTGAGGAAAGAAGAGTGAAATTTTTCAGCTGAAAAACATGTCTGGGATATGCCAGAGTCTATGCATGTGTTTATGAGACTGTGATTCAAGAAGTGAGTATTGGCCTCCCTGCTAAGAACACTAAAAAGCACAAGTCCATTTGGTTTTAGGAGTCAGGAACAGAAGTGGAATTAGTATTGAGAACCGAAGCTGGTTGTGAGAAGTGGGAGCCTACGACAGATAACTTAAGTTGATGGGGTTTGATGAGTAGCATAAGCTGAAAAAGCGAGCTTAGGAGTGTGTCTCATTTTCTGTGGTTCTTACAGTGGCCCCCCAGAGAGAAGCAATGCCTACGTACATCCAATCCAATAAATAAATAAACACATACACATTTTGCAAAGATTGCTTTCTGCCAATATTTAATATACCTCCCAAGTTGGGAAAATGACTTAAATGCTCTACGATGCACCTGCTGTCTCCCAGCCCCTCTCCTATTTCAAGACTGAGGATTTTAAAGTCTGCCAACACACTGCTTCTCACACTATAAAATATACACTTGCTCCCCTAAGTGACTTCCTATTCTTACTTGTGCTAAGTGAGAGTTACCTGGCTTCAGATGGGGGCCATTTTTTTGGTGGTTGTTTAAATCTTTATGGCCTTGCAGATCTTGAAGAACCAGAGGAGTAGGGGAGAAGAACTTTCTTTGCTATTCTACAATAGGTGGAGGTAGGAGCAGTCAAGAGAACTCACTAAGTTTCAAAAACCTCTCTGAGAGAGTGTAAGAGGAAGGGTGTCCTTTGTAAAGTATCCAAACATATTTCCATAAATATTGAGCATTTGGCCTGAAATAGGATCTTGGCTTTCATTTCTCTGCAAATGGCCAGGGAGAAAGCATTTGCTCTTTCTTCAGTCAAAGGGAAGAGAAATTCTGGCTTTCAGCCTAGAATGGAGATTTTATGTTTTAGGGAAGTGATAATAAGGAAATGATAAAGGGAAAGAAGCTGTTGATCAGTGAAATGTGTATTTGCTCAAAGCTCGCTTTCCCAGCTGAGCCCCACCCTGCCGTTCCAAGTCATCCTGGCTGGGTTCTGCTCCAATGGCTCCCCATAGCCATGTTTCTGTCTGAGGATCTGATTGTGCAGAGTTTCAAAGTCATTCTGCTACTGTGGGCATTTCTCCTATTTGATGGCTCAGAACGCATTAGAAATCTGTCCACAGGTAGGAGCATCTCAAGCTAACTTACTATATTCCAGATCCATTTAAGTCCTTTACATGTATTAACTCATTTGCTCTCCACAACAAATAGGTGCTGCATTTATTATCCTCACTTTGCAGATAAGAAGACTTAGGCATAAAAATGTTATGTGATTGACTTGAGGTCACGTAGCACGTAAGTGATGGAGCCAATGTTTATTCCAACTGTGACCCTAGAGCCCACACTTTCAAGCACAATATTGCAGCAGACATAACACTTGCTAGAGTTGTTCAGAAGATCAGATGAGATCGTCAATAAGAATGGCCTTAATAATCCAGCATAGAGGGGTGAGAAGTCTGAATGGTGCATCTGTTAGGTGCTTCTAATCCAAAAATCGTAATCACTAAAATCTTTTATTTTTCCTTTGTACCTCCCTCTTTCTTTCTCTTTCTCTCTCCTGTCCTCTCTCCCTATTTTCCTTCCTTCCTTGTTTCCTTTCCTATTGTCTTCCAAAGGGAAATACTTTTTGATCTCACTAAGAAGGCTTTTGAGTTGTGGAAGGGAGAAGGGGAAGCAGGTAGTAAAGGATGGAAGAAGGATATGGCTCTCTCTCTCTCTCACTTGCTATTTCACTTCCTTTTCCCACACTTCTGTCTGGAATGCACACTTCCAAATGAACCTCACACATAGAAAAGATTGTTTCAGACTCTGAATTCAAAAGTATCCAAGCTAAGACACTTTTTCTCCTCCAGCCCTTTCTTCTTGATCCCTTACTTTTTTACACAGTGACGTTGATTTTTGAAGGTAAAGGCATATTTTGATCTTATCAAAGTCATCTGATTGGAAGACCTAGCTCAAACGGTGTGGATTTGAAAACAGGTACCCTGTTGATACTGCTTTCTACACATCCAAACTCCCAACCCCACTTGGCAAATGACTGATGTTTATTTAAACATTCCCCAAAGTGTACTTAACCCAGATCACCCAATCTTCCAGAGACATACAGTAATGTAATATATTATTACATTAGTGAAGTTAAAAACTTTTCCCTTTTTCCCTGGTTTCCACAGCAAAATCATTAATTTACACCTGCTGTTCTCTGAAGCTGACTTCAGATGTAAAATTCCAGTTGTTAGAGGCAGGAAGAGGCAGGAACAGTCATGGAAGCTTTATAATTTATTAACCTTGGCATGCCTGAGCCCTTTGCCTCCCCCATCTGTGCCTTTCATATTACAGTTCTGAGGATCACTGGTGAACTGTGTTTCTCTCTGCTTAAATTCTTGATCCACATCAGCCAATCAGGATGAGCCCCTTTCAGGGGAGTCTAGGACTCTGTGGACCAAGAAGGGAGAAAGCATGAGCATGTACAGCTGTGCAGGCTCTGGTGCACATTCACTGTAAAACAAAATTAATGCACCAGAAGATTAGAGGTGATAAAGAAAGTAAGAGACTGAAATTGAATAGAAAAACAAGGCGATGCGTTATGGAATTAAAGGTAAGAGTAAAAGTCTAGAGTAATGAAGTGATGGTCTTCATTTTAGAGCAGTAGTCTGGTTCCATTTGCTGACTGGCTGATTTACCATTTGTAGAATTGCTTGCTAGGTGACAATCCTCCACCGAGTGTATCGTTTCAGTTTAAACGAGAGCAGTAGTTTGCTTTCTTCAGTGTATAGACTTATCTTATTTCTCATTCGTTATCTTTATTTCATCACTACTGCAACTATGCACTGATTGGGAAGGCATCCCTGCCAATGTCTTAAGCTGCTTTTCTATGTTAGAGGACATTACTACATGATGGGGTTGCTCTTTCCCCCTCAGGTAGAAGACAGAAATTCACCTTGGCAGTGTTCCTGGCTGGAAGATCAGTTAGGCTCTGTTATCCATCTAGAAGCTAATGCAAGGAAGAGAAGGTGCTGGGCACATCAGCATAAAGAGGCAGCATGGCAGAAGCTCAACTGCTACCACCCAGCATCAGAGGCATGACTTGTATCTGTGTCACCATGGGAGAAACCCTTTATTACACTCTGGAGGTTGTTCCTGGATTTGTAACCTCCAAGTGTTACTCTCTGGCTTTCCTCAAAATTCCTAGAGCTTTTCTAATTAAGCCAGTAGAAGAATCCTATACCAAAGGTACAGTGCCATGCTTACATTTCTAATTTTGAGATGGCAGCCTAAGGACTCTGAAATATCTCACTTGCATATCTGTGAATGGTAAAAAAATTACATGAATGGTAAAAAAATTCTATGAATGCTAAAAAGATTCACAATAATAAATGCATTTAAGAATAGTAAGTAAATAAAATATAATACTTGAAAAAGAGAGAAAGCGCTAATGCGTGGGAAGCTGTGAACAATCCTTAGAAGGGATGGGCTATATGTTAGTCACTGTTGCTGTGTGACAAACCACCCCAATGTCAACGGCATACAGTAATGAGCACTTATTTGTAACTTGTGTTTCTAAGGATCAGCTGCATGGTACTGTTTTAAGTGACAGGTTGTGAAGTGGCAGCAACATAGCTGACTGTGCTGAACTTGGTGCCCAGATGACTAAGTCTGAGGCTCAAGGTCTGTATTCCTTCCATGGTGGTTATGAGGAGGAGGAGCAAGCTTGTGCTGACGCCTAATGTCCTAGTGAACAATGATGTAACACCCCAAGAACTCATGTCACTCAACCCAGTTCACGTAAGGGAGAAGTGAAGGCTCACTGACTATTAGAAGGAGATCAAGATTATAAAGGTGATCACAAATATGAAAGCTAGAAAAACATATATAAGAGCAAATAAAGTGAATAATCAAGAATGAGTGAAATAAAATTTGCTGTTTACAAGCTACCTCATCTATAGTCCTCTGTTACTCAGCCTCAATAGACTAAGACAGGGAACAGGATATTTTTAGTTGCCTGTTTGACATCCTACCCTTGTCCTTGTTAATGGAAGCCAATTTTTTTTAGGTCTATCAATATCATAACCAAGGACCTTGTAAGAGGTAGCCTTGTCCTAGCCCTATGTGTCAGTCTTGCTAACTTTTAACCAATTATGATAATATGAGTATATTTTCATGGAAGAAAATTGAGGACGCTAAAGAAACAGGAAATGTATTGATGTTTTACCATACGATTGCAACCACTTTCAATGTGTTGTTGAAATTTCTTCAAATCTTCCTGTCTACACAACTGTTTTAGCATATAGTATTCCTAATTTCATCTACCCTGTTTATTTGTAACTCTTTTGTTAAGTTATTAGTTTTAATTTTTTTCAGGGGCTGCAAATTTCATTTAGAAATTGTTTCTCAACTGACTGCACCAACCATGTTATCCTTTGTATTAGTTTCCTAGTTTTCCTACAATAGCAAATGTTCACACATTGGGTGGATTAAAATGTAGCTCTGAAGGTTAAAAGTCCAAATGAAGTGTCATAAGAGCCATGTTTTCCCTCCAGGCTCTGGGAAAGAAGTCTATTCAGGCTTTTTTGTGGCTTCTGGTCTACCTACAAACTTAGGGAACCCTTGGTTTGTCAATGCATCCCCAGAATTTCCGCCTGTGTCCTCACACAGGGTCTGCCCGTGTCTCTGTGTTTCTTCTGTTCTATGGGGATCAGTTTTATTGGCTTAAGATCCAACCTAATGCATCTTAACTTGACTACATCTACAAAGACCTAATTTCTAAATAAAGTACTATACACACAGGTTCTGGGGATTAAGACTTCTTTTGGGGGAGTATAATTCAATTTCTTAGTGTTTTTGGGGAAGTTGAGGAACAACTATCATTTTTCACTATTATATGTACTAGAGAATTTAATTAATTAATTAATTAATTAATTTTTGGTACCGGCGATTGAACTCACGACCTTGCACTTGCCAGGCAAATATCTTTATTTATAGACTTACTGACTCAGGATAGATTTCCAGAGATGGAATTCCTGGACCAAACTATGCAAATGATTATTTAAAAGTTCTCCTACAAGTTATTATATTTCTTTCCAAAGCTACCAACTTAAATCACCATTAGCAATATATGAAAAAGTCTCTTTTGGCAAACAGCTTTCTTAGTTAAAAAATACACAAGATGACTGATCAATAAAAATTATATATGGAGGTTGGACAAGTTTCCATATTTTCAATGCTATGCATTTCATTTTTGGTGAATTTTGTTTCTTTCCTTTGCTGGCTACTCTCTAGGAGTCTTCATGCTTTTATCATCTGCTTTTCACAGTTGTTAAATTATTTTTCCTAGTCTTCTGGTTATTGTTATTTTTGTTCTTGTTTATACTGTGAAACTCTTAATTGGCATGTAGTTGTCTGCAAGGCTGATTTTCAAAATGTAAGCAAGTTGAGCACATACACTAAGCCCTCAGAATGTGTATTCTTGTGTCCTATTTGACTATATTTCCTTTTGTGAATGATTTTTAATATTTGTGTCATTAGCAAGTCTTTATATTTCCAAAGAAGAGAATTATACTGATACTTGCAGCACCAGGGATCAAACTCACGACTTTGTGCTTGCCAGGCAGGCACTTAGGCCACTGAGCTAAATCTCTGGCCCTTGTCTTTTTGAGATGGGGTCTCACCATGCTGTTCAGAGTGGCCTTGAACTCACTTTGTAGCCCAGGCTGGTCTCGAACTCGCAGCAATCCTCCTGTCTCAGCCTCCCAAGTGCTGGGACTACAGGTGTGTGCCACCAGGCCTGGCTAAATTGATACTTCTTTGAGTTTTTATTGATATACATTGTATTCTTTAATTAATCAGAAAACTTTCGGTATGTGTAATGAGGTAATTGTTAAATATATTGTGTTCCAGATTGTAAAGTGATTGTCCTGACTGAATTATTTAGGAATCCTGGATTTTCTTGGAGTTAATGATGAATTCTTTATCCTATATTAGATTATGACAGATAACAAATAACCATTCCAGATTATTGTCTCTACTGTTATTTCTGCACAAATGCAACACTGTTTACATCTTATGACTTGGTAAAACAAACTGTACTACCTCTTTTAAAAACTCTTATTCTATTTATTTTTACTGGTAAACCTTAGAATCATTTTGACAGTAAGATTAGAGCTTTTATTGATTTCTGCTAAACTACATATTAATTTAAGAAGCACTTATGTTTTGGCAATACTTAGCTCTGCCTTGTGATAACTCTTTCCTTGTAGGCAGGGCTTTTCATACACCTTCCCTCAAAGCTGGTAGCTTTCTTTATGTAGATACACAATTTTCATTAGAATTATTTCATATGTTATAATTTTTGTTGCTGGCAGCAGTAAAAGTTGTTAGAACTTATCTACATTATTTTTAGTAATCTTTATCTTCCATGCAAAGTCCTAAATTAAAAAGAAACCTTTTTGTACCATACGCCTTTGTATTTTTTTATTTATAAGCACGTGATACATAAAGAATAGTTTCTTCATTTAGTGCATGGTAATAGACATGGGTCTAGTTTTAGGCTTCTGCATGTAAAAAGCCAGTTTTCCCAGCACTATTTATTCAAGAGGCTATCTTTCTTCCAAGGAAGGTGTTTGGCCCCTTTGTCAAAGATAACGTGGCTGAGTGTGTTTAAAGTTACTTCTGCATCTTCTAATCTGCTCCATTGATCCTCAGGTCTGTTTGTTGCAAGTTCCATGCTGTTTTTGTCACAGTAACTTTGCAGTACATAAATAGTATTATTGTACACAGTAGCATTCAGATCAGGGATTGTGATAATTCTAGCCTTGGCTATGCTGCTTAGGACTGTTTTTGCTATTCTAGGTCTCTTCTGGTTCCCAATGAATTTTAGGAATGTTTTCTCCAGTTCTGTGAGGTATGCTGTGAGGTATGCAAATGGTATTTTGATTGCAATTTAAATATGTATAATAATTTTGAAAGTATGGTCATTTTCACTATGTTGGTTCTTCTTACCCAAGAGCAAGGGATATTTTTACATTTTCTGATATCTCTTTTGATCTCCTTTTTCGAAGTCCTGTAGTTTTCAAAGTAGAGATCCTCTACTTCCTTTGTTAGATTGATTTCAAAGTATTTCTTTTCTTTTTTTTTTTTTGGTGCTATTATGAAAGGTATGGTGCCCCTAATTTCTCTTTCAGTGAGTTTGTTATTTGGGTATAGGAGTGCTATTGATTTTTGAGTGTTAACTTTTTATCCAACTATGTGACTGAATTTAGTTACTAAATCTAGAAGTTTTTTGGTGGAGTTTTTGGGATCTTCTATGTAGAGTATCATGTCACCTGCAAATAATGATAAGTTAACTTCTTCCTTCCCTATATTTATTCCTTTCTCTTGTCTAGTTGCTCTGACTAATGTTTCCAGAAATATATTGAATAGATATGGTGACAGTGGACATGCTTGTCTTGTACCTGATTTTAGAGTGAAAGTTTTCAGTTTTTGTCCATTTAGTATGATGTTGGCTATTAGTTTGTCATAGATGGCTTTTGTTAGATTGAGATAAAGACCATATATTCCAATTTTCTGTAGGTTTTTTTTTATCATGACGTGATATCGGACTTTGTCAAACTTTTTTTCTACTTGTACTGAGATGTTCATATGTATTTTGTCCTTTGCTTTGTTAATATGGTATATTATGTTTAAGATTGGTGGATGTTGAAATATCCCTTCATCTTTGAGATGAATCCTATTTAGTCATGGTGTATAATCTTCTGGATGATTTGCTGCATTCTGTTTATCAGTATCTTATATTAAAACCTAGACACTAAATCCACTGAAAAGAGAGAATAGGTAGACCTCTAAAAGACATAGGTATAGGCAAAGAACTCATAAAGAAAACCCTGATTAAAAAAAAAACCTGTGAGACAGGAATTACTACGAAAATCAACAAGTGGGATGTCATCTTATTAAAAAGGTCTTACACAGCAAAAGAAATCACCAACAGAGTAAAAAGACCCAGTCCACAGAGTGAAAAAAATCTCATCAGCTGTTCTTTAGACAAAGGACTAATATCTAGAACATATAAAGAATTTTAAAAATCAGAACCCCCCAAATCTAAAGACTGAAAACATAAATGGACATCTGAAGTGAATAGACACTTCTCAGAAGAAGGGTCCTACCACAGTAATATATGTGGACCGTTGGGTGTAGCAGCACAGTTTGTAATAGCTAAATCTTGGAAACAACCTAAATGCCCATCGATCAATGAATGGGTAAGAAAAGATGTGTTTGAAGAAGAAGAACCACTCCTTCTCATGAGGCAGGCTTCACCACGCAGATGGGTAAGAGATGCAGCAAGAAGACAAACCACGCCTTCCCATGAGCCAGCCGGTGCCTGGGCTGGGAAACCAGAAGAGCATCCCCCAGCCCAGCCCCTCGGTAAGCTCCTGGCTGATTTAGGCGACTCTGGGTGAGATGATAGCAATGAGGTGAAAGGAATAGCTCGATGCTTGTATTGTCTGGTTGACCTTGCAGGCCTGGGGCTGGTGGTCCGGGCAACTTTTTGGAGGATGGCAACGTGCATTATGGCAACTGTGGGGGATTTCTCCTGTCTTGTTTTTGAGATCCAATGTTTTGTTCCATTTTACTGTTTTGTTTTATTCCTGTGTCTAGTGGTCCAAGCAACTACTTTGAAGTTAGCAATGTGCAGTGTCACAACCTATGTTAAATTCCTATCACCTTGTTTTGAAAACCTATATATGTAGCTGTTTTTCTTTTTGGCAGTTTTGCTTTTGTTGTTGATTTTAAAGTTTGTCTACTTCTTGATTTGTCTGTTGTTTTCTTTTTTCTCTTTAAAAAAATAGAGAAGACAAAGATGTGCTTCTTTTCATGCAGTGGAGTACTACTCAGCTATAAGTAATAATCAGCTTGAGACATTCAGTTCTAAATGGATGGACCTTGAGACCATACTCTTAAGTGAACTAAATTGGACACACCTGCTTAACTACTACATTCGGTCTCTGGTATAAGAAGCTGAAAGTGTAAATAAGAACCAAAATGTATAATAGACATTGTGAAATAGAAAGAAATTATTCAAAAGGAAAGGGGAAAGTGGGTAAGGAGGAAGAGGAAAGAAAAACATGAGAAAAAAGGATAAAATGGAAACAAAGCTTTGTAAATAAGGAGGGGAAGAAGGGTTGAAGGGAGGGGAGGGGAATGGGAAAAAAAGAGGAACTAAGGTTTATCAGGTACAGGTACAAGTTCCCAGTGATGAATGTGGGCATTATGTGCTGTAAATTGTACTAATTGTAAATTGTACAATTTAGACTGTGTCTAAATTGTACTGATAATGTGGTTTTCCTTTCTAATATTTAACTTTTGTTTCATTTCTTTTTCTTTTGATCAGGATGTCTCAAACAATATAACATAATAATAAGAGACTTGGCTTTTGTTTCCTGATTTGATATTTTAGCTTTAAGTGACTGACAACAATTAGCATGAAATATGTTTTCTTTACATGGTGAGCAGCTTTTCTTGTATTTCTACTTGGATTTTATTTATTTTTTTATTTCTTGTCTTTTTGAGACAGTTTTCACTATGCAGTGCAGGCTGGCCTTGCACTCACTTTGTAGCCCAGGTTGGCCTTGAACTTGCAGTGACCCTCCTGCCTCCGCCTCCTGAGTGTTGCAGTTACAGGTGGGTGCCACCGTGCCCAGCCTAGGTTTTATAAATAGAACTCATTGCAAATTTTTATAAAGTGCCTTTGCACTGTTTACTCAAGTGGTGTAATTTTTGTTGCTTTTGACCCACTTCTGTGATATGTGAGAATAGTTTTGTTACTTGCAAACCATTATTGAAGTTCTAACTATATCTTGTATAGTCCTGGGAGCCTTTATCTATATGGTTTATACAGTACAATTGAATTATACTTAACGTTGAATTGTATTTATTACAAACAATAGTTAATTTCTAATACACTAGCAGCAATTTTGTCACATAGAACTTCATGTAAAAGAATTTCATAACTCAGAGACTAGGTCCAGTACAAGTCTCTATGATGAAGATATTATTAATCATGTATTTATTTTTTGCTTAGGGTATTCATTTATTCTTTCAATCTACATTCATAAATATGAGCAGCCCCTGTTCTGGGCAGGGATAGAATTTCCAAGCTCAGTCCCCAAAGCCAGGAAACTTGAGTTTCAATCCTGACTCTGTCATTTACTGGATGTATGGATGAGAGCAAGTTAGCTGACTGAAATGTCTTAAGTTTCATCATCTACAAAACAGGCATAGTAAGTAGCACCTGCTTGAGAACCCATATGTAGAGAGTGCCTGGAAAGCACTTAATGGTGTCTGCACATGCGCTACTCAGTTCATGTTTTTATGATGCTATCACTACATCCAGGAGAACAAAACTGAAAGGATCCAAGTCCTGTTCCAGATGACAGAGGCATTGTGTTGACTGCTCATCAGTCAGCCCTCCTAGCTTGTACAAGTCTGAGCACTTCCCCCACTTGTAGGTCACTGAGGATCTCTTACTCAACTCCCTTTCTCTTTCTAGACCTCAAAATGACATATATACCCCCATCATTCCTTTCCTGGTCCCACCTTCATGTCAGGTCTGTTGGGTAAAAACAAATCAGTGGAATGGATAAACAACTCCATTATACAGTGGAGTACTATTCAGCTATAAATAAGGATAAACTAGAGGCTTTTATAGGTAAATGGATGCAATTCCATCCTCATAAGTGAAATAAATCAGACTCACATGTGTAAACATTGTATTGTCTACCTAGTGTAAAAATTTAAAGAGTAAATAAAACCCAAAATGTGCAATAGATATTGTGAAAGTTCAAAGCAAAGAAACTGCTTAAAAAGAAATAGCAACATGGGGGAAAGGAGAAAAGAAAGAAGGGGAAAGATTCTATCTATCTATCTATCTATCTATCTATCTATATTATAGATAATTACACTGCTAATCTTGGTTAGTTCATCAAAAAGAATGGTTTTTGCTTTCATTGTCTGATCAGTTTTTCATGCCTGTATCTTGTAATCTGAGCAGCTACTTTGAAGACAACAACGCACACTACATCAACCATTGCTAATCTCCACGTACTTTGTTTTGAAATTTTGTATTATTGTTTTTATTCTTTTTTCATTTTAAAACTTAAAAAAAAAAAAGAGGCAGAACCAAGTCCCCTGCACCATGGTTTCCGACGATTTCTTGATCAGCAAAGTTGAGCTGAGTATACTGACGGCAGCTTACTGTTAAGGAAACATCGGTACAGCACCCCGAGAACTCTCGCCTCCAAGTGTGGGTTTACCTGAGTTTTGGCACGAATCAGTAGCTTCTGTTGCAGAAAAGATTCCTGGCTTCACTTTCCCCAAAGCTGTACTGATGTCCTCTTTCGCAAGCTAAGTTTCACAGCTCTTGTTTTTGATCGCTTTTTAACAAGTGCCCTCTTAGTCAAACATGCTCAATCTGTATCTCCAAGGATGGCTGGCCGTTACTTTCTCTGATGATTGTAATGATTTATTTTATTTTGCAAAATGACTTATGTTCCTGACCTCTCCACCTTTGAAGAAGAAGCAGCCTTGTCTCCTTGCCCTCCTCCTCCACCCTTTACAATGAGTCACATTTCAGAAGACGGCCCCTCCTCCTCGTGAGTAATGGACTTTCTGCAAAGGAAGCCAAGTCTTTAGACCTTGGGCTGCTGAATTGCACTCTGGGAGACAAGAAGTTCATTATGCTCATTGTGTCAACTGCAGACATAATTTACTGAATCACCCCAGATGGAGAATGTCACCAAATGATGCTTCAATTTATAATCTCCCAGAGCGGCTGTTGGCAAACAGTGCCGGGTAGAAGCTGGAAAGCTTTCCAAGGCCTGGGGCCACGTTTTCCAGCCCCTTGCTTTCCTTCCATGAACCTCCTTCACTTTCTCTTTTCTCTATGGGTCACTCTGTTTGTCCTTAAGATTTTAAGGCCAATTAGCTGGTTAGAGACTATCAAGGCATATTGACTTGTGAGACCACAGTGTTTACTGTCATTATAATTCCTCGTAACTTTGAAGCTCACTCTGGTCCTCGGCATGGCTTTGTTGAAAGCCTGTCAGGAAGAAGGCCATTTAGATACTGTAATCAGAATGTTTGAGCTGAACCATGTTTTTAAATTATGACTTCAGTAGTGGGAGTTGTGTAGTTTGGGAAAGGAGTCCAGCTGGGAGTTAGCATCCCTTTGATCAGCAGACTGAATGATTCACTTTGATCATGGAGACAAAAGTTAATAAAAGAGCCAGGCCTCTTCCTGAAAATTTTCAGGTAAACAGAAAGATCATTTGAAGCAATTGTGGAATGAGCAATTCAGACCCAAGACAATGATCTCCTTTGAACTGGATTTAGGAGCCTGTTGATTAACATAGCAAAGGGAATGAATAGATGGAAAAAATGTGACTTCAGTTCCCAACAGGTGCATCAAGAGGTCACCAGTGAGGTCCTATGTGACCAGGTTCCCCAGGTCCCGAACGAAGCTTTCTGTGGAGCCCATGTGGTGTTCAAGAAAATCTGCAAAAATGAACATTGCAGGTCACCTTGGAGGGAAGAAGAGCTCTTTCAAACACAGATGCTTGGGACAGTCAAAGGCTTGCAGTGGGTGAACCTGAGATGAACTCCACCTCTCTATTACATGTGAGGCTGGGGGCTGGCTGCAGAAACCCGCCTGTGTTCATGGCTCTTTCTCTGTGCACACTGGGGTACATACACTGAGGGTTACTTTAGAGCTTAACGATGTGCCCTTTGAGAAAGGAGCCCAGGCTTGTTGGGGAAGGAAAGAACTGAGAGATTCTAAAAAGATAATGGAAAAATCAGCTGTATCCCTCCATTCCTGAGGGAAAATGTTGCTTGACTTTCCAAGCAAATTGAAAGTGATATTTTGAGTTGTGTTTCTCAAGTTGGATTTGTTTGAACATTAATGTGCAAGAAGTTCCATTTATTTAAAGTATTTGAACCTTTAGAGGTTGTAGGATATATTGCCACAGATGATCTTGTAGAGAAGCATCCGGGGGAAGGGTTATTTAGCATTTTCTTGTGAATCTGCAGTGTGATTTGGCTGGTTCGTCCTTGAAACACCCTGTAACAGTAGTTGTCACCTGGTTATGACATGAAGTAACAAGATGCGATAGTCACTGCAATATGACATTGGCTCTGAATGCCTACCCCAGTCACCTCAAGCAGAACAAAACCGGGTCCCCATCTGCCTTAAGATTTCACGCACACTTGGCTCCTGGAAGGAAATGCAACATCTGAAGACTGGTCCCATGTGATGACACTCTCCACCCCTCTCCTATGGTTCAGTTTTGGTCTCCTTGTATTTCTGGGCCATGGCCAGAGCTCTTTTATGGCATCCAGGTGGGTGGGAAAGATGACAATGTGAAGAGAAAGCACCTAAAATTTCCTGCTAGATAGAAAGATCAGAAATGCATTTGTTCACAGTTTTGGAGCTAGAAGTCTGAGATCAAATTGTCAGCAGGGATATGCTTTCTGTGACTTCTTTCCTTGGCTTGTGGATGGCCACTGTCTCACCTGGTCATCTCGTTGTGTGTCCACATGAATTTCCATTAGCATGTAAGTCACAGTAATGACAGACCCAGTTACTACCCTTGAGGTCTCCTACATCTCAGTGGGAATGTCTCCTCTAGGTCAGGGCAGTGTCCACTAGACACTTGTGCCTGCGTAACCTTTTGGTTTCTACTGGCAGTGCAGGATAGTATTGTTTTGTTTTGTCAAAAGTCTATACACCCATTGTAGTCAATGATTGCAAGGAAAACAATTATACAGGACACAAAATTTATAGTATTATCTTATAATGATCACCCAAACAGTCAAATACAAAAGAAAGAATACAGGAAATCTGTTCACACATTAAGACTTAAAGAATCCAGCTAAGAACCTGGATTCCATGGCAATGTCTTGCATGAGTCCAACTGGAGGCCTAGAGCCCAGAACAATATCTCATGCAAGTCTGTCTCATGGAGCTGTGCTGGGAAGGCCCAAAAGTCAGTGGTGGAAGCTAAAAGGTCTATGCCAGTGGGATGAAGGATCTGTGGCAGCAGGCTGAGGTCTTGCACTGGAGCCAAGAAGTCATGCTCAAAATAAGGACCAGGGCTCCCCGAAAAGTACCACAGCCATCCCTCGTGACAATGAGGAGCTGAGCTCCTCCGACGATGAGAATAGCCGAGTTCATATCAGGAAACCAGTGTGATAAGCTTCTCCTGGAGATTGAACAGCAGACCATCTTTCCCTCTGGAGCCACGGAGCAGTAAAGTAAAGACCAGAGCTCCCCAAAGTGAACTTCAGCCATTCTCAGTGACAACAAGGTCCTGAGCGCCTCTGACGATGAGAACAGCCAAGTGCATATCAGGAAAGAAACTTGACAAGTTCCTCCACAGAGAACCAACAACACCCTACACGCTTCCTCTCCAGTTCTCCTTTTTATCTTGGCAGCAATCCTTAGGTGGGTCATTCATGCTCAGCACCACACTGATTCAGTTCGGCTGGTATTACAAGTTGACCACCAGTTAGCAATTCGCCACGGCACCCTTAGCTCCCAAGACATGAACCATTCAAGTCTAGTTCCTTTTTCTCTGTCTTCATGGACTGGTTCCTAAGTCTAGCCGTACATTGTTCTACATTGTCAGTCTACTGCTTATTAATCTTTGTATAGTTTTCCTTGAGCACCTGAACCATTATATTACCTTGCTACTTAAATGTGATCTGCAGACCAGCAATGTCAGCATCACCTGGAGTTTACTAGAAATGCCGAATCTCAGATCCTACCCTGGTACCACCGAATTGTTGTCTAGATTTCTAACAAGATCCCAAGATGATCTGCAGATCCACTGAAAGTTTGGGAAGCATGCTCTACTCATGTGAGTGCCCACCTGCTGCATGTTCAGCCTCTGGGTTCTCCTGACTTCCTGCTCCTGCCTGTAGGTGCTTGTTGACATCTCCAGGTTGTCTTGCAGGGATAGTCAAGTCAGCATACCCCAGCTCTGCCTCCTCTACCTGCTTTCTCTTTGCGGGTGGAGGGAGGCACTGGAGTCTACTCAGTGACAGGCATGCGAACTCCTCTTTCCCTCACCCCTCTGTATTCAATCAATCAAATCCTGCTGATTATTTTTCCCGGTGGTCCTTATCTCTGTGTCTCCTCCGCTTTTTGCATTGCACCAGGTGTAGTCCGGACTTTCTTCCTCTACCTCCTGGACCAATAAAGGAGATTCCTAACAGTGTTATTGGCATGCAGCTTTTCCTCCTGATATTTCCATTGCCTCTACCTGGATCCTTCCCTACTCCTGTGTTGCCTGGCAACGCTCACTCATTCTTTAGGACTCAGCTCTGGAATTGTGTTTGCTAATTCCCCACCCCCACCACCAGTAATCCTCTTCTCTGTGTTTCCTAGTAACCATAGCTCAAGGTCCTCACTGATGAAATAGGAACAATAGAAATATTTTAAGGAACACAAGAGTTAAAAATCACAGAACTGTGCCTGACAGGATAGATGTCTGAGAGGTGTTGAGTGACATGGTAGCAACCATTTCAACATCCTGATGGGTGGTCATATATTTTCTTGTCCTTTCACCAGATCAGCAGTTCTTAAAACACAGTCAGGTGGCCAGAGGTTGGAGTCAGCAATGGTGGGATGAATCTGAGGGGGTCTTTAGGTGATCTCCAGCTGGGACCATGACCTCCAGGGAGGAGGACCTGTGACAGAGGCACATGAGAACCCCAATGTTTCCCAGCTGGGCCCAGGGCAGGTGGCCTCTAATTCTTACTGCACTAGGTGACAGCTGGACATTTAGGTGGGGGAGGAGGAAGCCAGCAGTCAGGGTATGATATTAAAAAAAATGGCGGCCACTAGTGCATTTCGGGTATTTCCAAAGCGAGGAAGTTGAGGAGTGTGTAGTCAGCCTGGCCGATTTATAGTTTTGAATTTGTGCCCAGAAACTGTTTGCAGAGGAAGTATTTTTAGAAATATGAAAATAAATACAATTAAATTAGAGAGATGTGTCAAGCATTTTTTTTCTTGTTTTAAGATTGTCCTCTGACCATTACAACTTAGGTAATGACAACTGTTTGAATAATGGTGCTATATTTTCTAATTAAACAACCAAGGCTCTCCAATCATTACATTAACAAAGATAGGGGTCATAAGGCTAGACCCTAAAGGAAAGGAGATTTTAAATGGACAGTAATGGCATTAAAAATGGAGATATTTTCCTCTTTTCTGTTTTGTATTAACACTTTGTGGCCTGAGCACAAGTCTCCTCTCACATTTGAACAGCTCTTTGCTGTTGTAAAATAGCCTGCAGGATGGAGAACACACACACACCCTAGAATCGGGGAGACCTGGGCTTGTGTCGAGATCACTAGCTGTGTGGTCCTAAGCAGGTCTCTCAATCTCAATCTCAGAATCTGTTTTTTTATTTTTCTCTTACCAAATGTAGGCAAAAGTCATCTCCACAGCTGGACTTCAGGAATTAAATAAGAATATGTATACGGAGTACTCACTGTGACATCATAATCAACATGTAAAGAATTTGCTATAATTTTGTCTTTTTCGTTTTTTTCCTAATACGTCTCAACTAGCACATAACTTGGCTGGAAAAAAAAATCCAACTTCCAGATGACTTCTTCCTAGAGTTAAGGGAGCTGGCAGAGAGTCACAGAAGTCTCCCAGACCAAGGACACTGCTCTGAGATTTGGTTTGCTCAGAGCCACACTGTACAGGGCTCTGCTGGTTCCTCCTCCTTCCCTCTCAGGAGCGCATTAGCTCCTGACTGTTAGCCTGCCGCACCCGAAGCTCTGAAAATGAGGGGAAAATTGCAGGCAACCACACAAATCTGAGGTTTTGACATTGGTAATTATGACAACTGCAACTTATCTAAATATATGCGGTGTGATCAAACACTGTAGTGAATTCTTAAATTTTAAAAAATTTATTACAGTAAAAGATTCATTTTCCTTAACTCTCCTCAGAATATGCCCTCAAACTTTGAACAAATGTATCTTCCCATTCTTGCCACTATCCGAAGCAGTTCTGGAGGTCCTTTTGCATGAATTTCCTTAGTTGCACTGTCATTGATGCCTGAATTGATTTGAAACATTTCCTTGTGTGGTCAGTTTAATTTTTGAGAAGAACCAGAGTTGCACGGTGCAATATCCAGTGAATAAGTTGAATGAAGCCATACCATAGAGTTTGCATTTGACAAAAATTTGCTACAAGTGATTGATCAGTGGCAGTGATCATAAAATACAGTGAATGTTCAAATTTTAAAAAATTATTACAGTCACAGACACGTTAGTCCTCTTCAAAATACTCTGCCTTGCTTTGAACACACGTATTCCATAACTCTTGGCAACATATCTTTTACTGTAATGTTTCTTTTTAAATTTAAACATTAACTGCATCTTTCATTTACCCCTTGTACTTCAGTACACAAGCTGTGATCGCATGTGTGCATGTGCGTGTGATGGTGTGTGTGTGTGCATTAAGCCATCACCCACATGCTGCTCACGTTCCAGTCAGGATAACAGAATTCCAGTGTGCTTCCCTACTATCGAATAGAGCAGACAGACATGGGTCTGAGGCAGACACGAGCATATGGGATCACAAACTCAGGCTTGCTGAGTAAGCTCACAGATGCCTGCAGAGGTGTTGCACTGGAGACAGCATTCTGTTCACGAGCATGGTGCATATTAGAAATGGACTCCTGGTGGTGACATTAAAGGCTTGTGGACTGACTAGGACATGGTGGAGACCCTGCGTACTGTCTGCATCCTGCACCCTCCCAGGTGTGATGCCTGAGGCCATCACTTGCTCTCTCTCTGCCCTGTTTGTACCACTCCCTTTGCATCTGTCTTCCTTGAGAACAGTCTCAAAGCTTCCTCTTTAAGGAAGAATTGTGCTTCTTCTGGTTTCTTATTTTCTGCCTTTGCTTGCACAGCTCCATCGTGGAAGCGTGCCGGTATCAAGCACGCTGCTTCTCCTTTTGCGTCCTCTGGCTCTCACGGCCGCCCTGAGAGATACGGCGACCTGCAGGCATCCTGCCTTAAAAACCAGGACTGGCTTCTTGTGCTTTCTTTCTGGGCCTCCTTAGCTGCTCATCAGTGTGTAGGGTGTGCTGTGGGTGAGCGCCAGCATTTGCCTTGGACCCGCCTTATGTCCCCTGTCACTTTGGGGCCCTTCTCTGACCCAGAATCTTCCCGGTCCATGGCTGCCCTATTCTTCCTCAGGACAAGAACTTTCCTCATGCTGCTCACTCTCACCCACTAAGATGGACTGAAGGGGCTGCAGAAGGGCTTGGCAGGTGGACAAGTTCCTGGGTACACACTCTTGTCCTGTCTTGCTCTCGTTTGGGTCTGATTTGTCCTCCAAAGACTCATGTGCTCGTAGTTGGATTGGAGAATGGGGTGACAGCTGACTTGCTCTTTGGAGGCAGGATCTGGAAGAAGAGGGTCACTGGGGGCGTGGCCTGATAGAGTCTATCTTCCTTCTGGGCACCTCCAGTTCTCTCCTCAGCTCCCCATCGTCACACTCCTCTACATGCCATCCTGCCTTGGAGCCAGCCAACTGTGAACTAAATCATGAGCAAAGTAAACTTCTCTTTCTTTAAGTTGTGGGTGTTGGTTTTTGTGCTCCAGTGATGAGAAAAGTGACCAAGCCATCTCTCTACCACCCATCTGTACACAGTCATGGCAAATATACCCCAGGCACTGACCAGATGCCTGCCTTTGCAGGGAGACCGGTTCCTCTCCTGGAAGAGCCCAGTCTGTAGTGGCTTAGGTAGCAGGGAAGTATTGGTGGCTGAAGACACAGCTAAAATATGTCATTTTACAAGGAAAAAGAGCAGAAGTTCAAAGTGTGTTTAAATGTCATGAGTGCAACTGACTGGAGAAATACGCACAGGCTTTAGTGTGGTCAGGGGAGAATCCCTCAGCTACCTTTAAGTGACTTGACCTTACTGTCTTGGGTTCCATGTCAGAATTCCCAAACCCACTGATAGTGTGGATCTTGCCTGAACTTGCTGCTCCTCTTGGGCATGCATTGCCTCTAAGAAGATCCTCTACCTAGGCTGCTCATGGGTCCCAGGCTGGGCTGGGGGAGAGGATTGTAGCGCCAAGGGCCTGACTGTGATACTCAACCCAACAAGCTCACTAGCAGTAAGGCTCTGGGGGACATGTAACTTGCTCTCTTCCTTCCCTAGGTCTTCATTAGTCAAATGGTGATCACAAGCACTAATCCCTCATGGAGCTACAGACAGTGAAAAAATCCATTACCCTTAGAGCCCCTTCCTCTGGGCATATCAATTCAGGAATTTTTTTTATCACATTGGTGATGAAATTATTTATATGATTTTAATGCCCTATTCCCAGCCCCAGGAAAGATCTGATTTTCTGGGATTTCAGCCACTCTCTTCTTCAGACCTGCTTAATTGCCCAATCATTAAACTCCTCCACCTGAAAATTAGGGAGGGAACTTTTTTTTTCAATGTTTGGGAACTATTGACACCTTTTCTCTAAATTTATTCCAAAAGTACTCAATGAATACATTTTAAATGGATTTCTAATTTGTACATTTAACTGGGAAGCAACTCCTTGTCCTCTTCATTCTTCCAACAAACTTCTTTATGAATGCTTGCATAATAAGGTGTTGAAATACAGTGGTTATCTGGACATCTCGTTCAACCCTCGAACAGTTAAGAGTGTTGGAGGGCATACAAGTAGGGGAACCAGGGGTGCAAAATACTGCGCTAAGTGCTCCCTCCAGTAAAAGGGTGTTATGGAGTTTGAAGAAGGGCAGACATGCTCAGCTATACACCTAAAAATTGCACCCTTAGAAGCTGTTTTGTTATTTATTCCTGAATGAGGCTTGAGTTCTCTGTGGTTCTGTAAGCACAAGTTATGTTCTAGATCTTGTTTCTCTAGGTCTAGTGTTCTGGGTGATAGCAGATGTTACATAAAATTTGTTGTTCTTAAAATACAGCTAGCTAAATTTTGTTCCATAGGTAAGTTAAAATATAACATGATTTTGAACCCTCAAGCTGAAATTAGCAGGAAGGATTTTGAAATGGAGAGAATGTAAGACCTACACTGAGACAACTTGACAGATGAAAGGGACGACTCAGGGAAGAGCTTCCTTGCAGCTCTGCGTGGCGGCAGGTTTGGGACATCTGCACAAACCACTCAAGAGTTTCACAGAGGGGAGGACAGACTGGAAGGGCAAGCGCAGAAGGAAGGAGCCCAGCTGGTCCAGCTGTGCTTTCCAGCTTTTGGTGGTGGTAGTGGTTTTCCCGGGTGCGAAGGCAATCATGGAGACAACTCAGGAGAGTGAGGGTGCTTCCTTTGAAGACAGACAAGTTCCCTCCTTTCCTTAGGAAGGCTGTTTGTGCTCCAGCGCCCCACGCTCTGGGCTGGTGGGTCCCACCTATGAGAGATTAACTCTGATCTTTCTCCATGTGCAAGAGTTGGATTTCCATGAGTGCTGATGGGGTGTTTCATATCTCAATTCAGAAAACAGAATGCACAGGGTGTGTTGGGGGGAGCTCTGTTGTTTGTGAGGCACTCTCATTGGTCACTGCAGGGTGGGCCCCACAATCACAGGCAGCAAATCATGTGTGGCAAGGGATTCCAGTCAGGCTGAGTCAGTGAGGGACAGACTTGGGGCTGGGGGGAAGCATGAGGACTTCAGAGACCTGGGCACAATATTGCCTCTGCCTCCGGCTCTCTCTGTAGTTCTGGTCAAGTGCCTTTACCTCTCTGACCTCCTGTTTTTTGTCTATTAAATACAGATAATGACAACTTTCTATGGTCTATAGTAGAAATTAAGTGATAGCCAAATGGTACACAATAAGTGCTAGAAAAATGTTAGTTTTCTTCCCTTCCTCCCACTCTGTCCTTTGAAGATCTGAGAACACCAACAAAAGAGAATCACAGCTGTACTCACATCTGTATGATCAATTCCACTAAATTGGGGGAGAAATATAGATTAAAATTAGCAAAATGGTTAAGATAGTTTTATGGCTTAACATGTTACCAAAACAGGAACTTGGAAGAATTTTTCACTTTCCAGAAATGGCTGATGTATTTGGTAAACGTAAATCTTAATAGAATGACTGAATTGATACCCTGTCTGGCGGACAGACCACACTATTACTCCCAGCTCTGCCTCTGCTCCTACAGACTAGAGAATGCTGTCTTACCTCTGTCAGAGATTCACACATCTCTATACAATATTTCATATATCCCTCAAAGAGACTTTCAGAGTTAGATTGAAGAGGAGTTATTATCTCTCTTTTGCAGATGACAACACTGAGATGCAGAACGTTTGTGTATGAGAAGAGTCACAGCAGAAAGTGGAATGCTGGTCTCAGCCTTTTTGACTATGCCATGCCATTATTACTTAACTACTCTCGTTTGCCCACATCCTCCCCTTTGTTTTTCATAGCAGTATGCAAATATTGACCACACGTTCCTATTCCTACACTTGCAGTGAATTTAACAAGGTGAGTTCCACACTCCCACTGTCAAACCCAGTGCTGGGAAATTTGAAGGGAAAAGGGGATGAGAAGTGTTATAGTGCACTTTATACTATAACAGAATACCTTTGACTAGGTAATTTATAAACCACAGAAGTTTATTTCTTACAGTTCTGGAGTCTGGAAAGCTCCAGCGTGAGAGGTCATAGCTGGTCAGGGCCTTCTGCATCATACTGTGGCAGAAAGCAAAAGGGCAAAAAGAGCAAGGTGCCAAGCTCATGCTTTCATTCAAAACTCACTCCCATGACAACTAATCCACTCTGGTGCTGGTGGTATCATCCATTCCTGAGGGCAGAACTTTCATGAACTTATTACCTTTTAAGGGTTCTACCTCTCAACACTTGGGGGTTAAGTTTCCAACACATGGACTTGGAGAAAGCGTTAAACTACAACACTAAGCTAGGCTGTCCAGGCAGCAGCTTTTGGAAGAGGAAGCGCACAGGTGCAGCGCTCACATCTTGCTGTGGCTGGATCTGCGGCTGTTCTGACCAAGGAGTCTGGTAGAAGAGTCATGTCTGCACGAGGGTGAGGCTTTTCAAACTTAAATAAGCATCTGAGCCACCGAAGCAAATTATTAAAGATGAAACTTTGGTTCCTACACCTGAAACTTCTGAATCCATAGGTCTAGGGTGAAACCTTGAAATCTGAGAATTTACATTTCTTTTTCTTTTCTTTTTTTTTTTTTTTTTTTTTTGGGTGGCACTGGGGATTGAACTCACAACCTTGCACTTGCCAGGCAGGTGCTTAAGCCACTGAGCTAAATCCCCAGCAGAATTTACATTTCTTTTCTTTCTTTCTTTCTTTTTTTTTTATTTTAAAGAAAATAGAACAAAACAAAACAAAACAAAGCAAAACAAAACAGAATAGAGTCAAACACAAGATAGCATTTCAGAACAGAACACTGCAAGCAATACAGGTCTTCAAAACATAACAACAGGAGAGAATTTACATTTATAAGAAGTCCCCTGGGGATGCTAATACCAATGGCCAGGGAGCCATATCTGGAGAACCGCTGGTCTCAGGGAGTGTTAAACGTTAGGGTCACTTGGGGAGTTTGAGAAATTTCTGAGTTAAGGCTGCACCCACACCAATTTAATCTGAACCTCTGGAACCCAGACTCAGTTGTTTTTAAAGTGCCCTAGGCGATTACTATATGCATCCATGTTTAACAACTAACTTTGGGAGTTTAGAGGGCCTGGGTTCAAGACCCTGGTGTGAGTATGGGGTCATGGTCAGTGCACTAAATCAGTGATTCCTCAGTATGGAAGGGGAAGTAATGCAATATTATGCTGCTTTTTGTGAGCACACATCAAACTTATAGCTAATATATCACCCATTCAAAAATTAAGTAAACATGGGATTTTTATATTTGTTCCAAAGGGAGAATAAATGATGATATGCAGGAAAGAATTTCCAGAGCTGGTCAGTGGTGCTAGTTAGATAGGCCAGTCTGTTTGGTGGGCATCTGGGAACTGGGTTTTTGGAGCACTCCCCATATTACTAACTGATAAGTCAGTTGGGTTTTTTATGCCTGGGGTGCTGAACTCTGCTGCACCACTTCTGCTGGTGGTTTGTACAAACAATGTGAATGGTGCACACATATTTTCCTTAGGGACTTAGTGTGTAGGTGATAAGTCCCCAGTGAAAACCCAGTGTGTCTGGACTCCTCTAGATTTCTTGATAGGCATTTTCCCCATGCTGATCCTGCTGTATATCCTTCCACGTGATAAAACAGAGATGCGAGTACAACCTTCTTTGGGTCCCATGAGTCCTTTAAGCAAAGTGAACAAATGTGTGGGTGTTTGTGGGCTTCCAAAAAAGACAGAAACATTTTAGAATATAAAATTAGAGATAAGTTTTTCTAAGGATTGTACTGAAAGTAGGGGGTTCTAGGTAACATATATGTTTAAAGATAGTCTACCTGAGAAAATGATGTACTTAACAGAATTAGAAAAAGGATAGTAGGCAAATTTGACATTTCTGAAACCAGATAGAGAATGACTGGGATGGATCTAGAAGAAATCTGCAGGAGGCATCACCAGGGTACCTATATCATCAGCTTCCAAGTCCCCACTGTTGTCCTGTCCATTTCCTTACCGTCCCTGCATTCGTGTGTGATGACAGAGCCCATTTTCTGAATCAATAGCCACCATGGTATCTGGCTTTCCCTGGAAGCCCCTCTGTGTCACCAAACAGAGACCAACCACCTACCTACACCTCCTACCCAGAGGGAGTGGGATCAAAGGTTATGAGCAAAGAGTTTTATAAAGGCAAATGTCATCACACTTGATGGGCATTCTCTGAGGATCCTGACTCTGAGAGTGTGTGATTCTGAGTCTCTAGCAGACTAAGACTCTGTGTCCTCATCTGTAAGGTGCATGTGATGCCCATCTGTTCTCAGCATTGTTGGGAAAATGAAGCCAACTTTCTGTCAGAGTTTGGCAAGCAGCCTAGACTCCAATGGTCCCATTTGACAGAGGAGGGAAAGAAGGAAACGCTATAACTTGGCTCTTTCAATCAGTAAATTCATGGGGCAAACTAGAATGCAGGTCTCTGACCCCTTCCTGCTCTGCTTTTTGCACACATATTAAAGCTCTCTTAAACTTTTGCTGCTAGACAAAAGCAGAGTCAAGTTTGCTGCTATATATTGCATTCCTACTGTGTGCTTGATGCATTCTGTGTGATACTTCATTTACTTCTCATAACAGTTAAAGATGAGAACACTTGGAGACATGCATGACTTGCTTGTGGTTACTTGGTGCCAGTCTTTAATTTGAAACTCACATCTATTTATCAATTCTCATCTTTCATATGCCACTTTTCCTGGTAGTAATGAAATAGTCTTTCCTAAATGCTGATTGGGTGCCAGGTACCACACGAAGCTCTGTCCGCATCATCTGTTTAACAGTTGTGACGATGCCAGGAATGGATCATGACCTCATCATCTGATTTCACTCACTCCTAAGGCAATAGGGTCCCTGTTAAATCAACACTGAGCATGTGGTAAATTATTAAATCTAAATGCCAGCCCCAGGATCCTGAGGTCAAGCCAAATGCTAGTGATGGAGATTGCAGCTCTGATTGAGCAGAGCCTTGTGGTCAAAGCCTTTTCTAATTGGATACTCCAGGCTTAACTAACTAAAATCAGTCTTTGCCCCAAGCACTCTTGGAAATCCTGGTTCCATCTTCCCAAAATGCTAAGGTTAAGCATTTGGTAGTAACATCTATTTGAGTTTGAGTCTGACCATCGATTCTTCCAGGAATTATGGAAGTTATTTAATCTCTCTGAGCCAGTTTTTTCACTTACACAATGGGGATATAAGCAAAAACACCTGCCTTCTTAAATATTCAGAATATTCAACAAATAGGCCCCCAGACACTAAAGCTCTTAGTGTGGACATGCGTGAGATTCCTTGTTGTGATGGGCAACCTGCGGGACACTTGAGAAGAGCTCTAAGAAGGGATTAGTGCAGTGTTGCCCACTCAGTCTTTCGTCTGTGTTCTACTTTCCCTACAGTCAAATGTGGCAGTGAATTTGGGATAGGCAGGGAGAATTTGGAGGATGAGGGCAAGAAGGACAGGAAGTTGGAAAGTTGGTGAGAGAAGGCAAGGAGACCCACAAATCAGGAAAATTTTTTCCTTGGATAACTAAGAGGAGTGTTTAAGTTGCCTGTCTCTTGCTGTAACTGAATGTCACAGACTGAACAGTCTATTAAAAAAAAGAAATGTATTTCTTGCTGATCTGGAGGTCAGGAAGTCCAAAGTTCAGAGGCCACACCTGGTGAAGTCCTTCTTGCTAGTGAAGATTCTACAGAGTTTGGAGCTTGTGCAAGCTATCATATGGTGAGAGAGCAAGCTTGCCTACTTGGCTCTCTCTTCTTCCTCTTATAAAGCAACTCAGGCTGTCATGGAATCCTATCTTAGTTATTTTCCCATTGCTGAGACAAAGTACTTGACACAACCTAAAGGCAAAGTGGTCTATTTTGGCTCATGGTTTAAAGAACTCAGTCCATAGTTGGCTGGCTCTGGGACAGGAAGGGCAGGGTGGGAAGGCCTGGAGGAGCAAAGCAGCTCACACCATGGTGAACAAGGATGTCATGCCTTAAGTCAGTAGCCTTTTCCAACTAGGTGCTACCTCCTAACAGCACATTCAGCCATGGATTCATCACTGGTGGGTACAATGCCCTGATGATTCAATCACCAAAAAACTCTGCCTCTGAGCATAAGAGTCTTTTGGGGGACATTTTAGGTTTAAGCCACACCCTCATGACTCATGTAATCCTAAACCCCATCTCCAAATACCATTAACAGACAGATTAAATTTGTATGTGAATTTTACAAACAGTCAGAGCATATAAAAAAGTTGCTGAAATCAAGAAACGGAGGGAACAGAAGAAACTAACTCTCTTGAGTTGCTCCTGTATTGGTCAAGTTTTAGAGGGTAGTGGCTAAGCAGGGGCAGTCAATAGAGGTAGACAGCCTAGGTGAAATCTTGATTCTATCTCTCATTAGGTGTGTGACCTTGGGAAGGTTCCCTAGGTTCTCTGTGGCTAACTGTCTCCATTCATGTAATGAGGATAACAAAAATATACAAATTTCAATGTGAAAATTAAATGAGTTTATCTGGGTCAAGTGCTAAAAACTGTCTAGCAGAAATTAAGAATTCCTATGTGCTAGACATAAATATTGTTAATATTCTATTTAAACATTTTATTTGATTATACTACAAAATTTTATGCTAGTTCTTATTTTATAGATGAGGAAATTGAGGTTCAGAAAGGTAAATTTTGATTCAGGGTTAGAACCAAAACCTTTCTGTTTCTCAAATCAAACTCTCCTCATAAATTTACACTTACAGAAACAATAGTAGCTGACGTCATATAAAACAAGGGTGAAAACTAGAAGGTCATGTCACATAGTACATGGATGGAAAGTTCTAATGAAATGACTTTATGGCCAGTAACCAGATGCTATTAAGTTAAAAATCAGGAAAAAGAACAAGGAAACTAATCCAGAAAACTACATAAAACAAAAACTAAGTCTCAGAACAGCTCCTACTGGTTGAACAAAAGGTCTAAGGGAGAGACTAGGTACAGATGTTGTTGGCAGCACCTTTGGAATTGATTGTTAACTTTTTAGGAATTTTTCCAGCCAGTTAACATCTCCATGATGGCTTGAAACAGACCACGCCAGGGAAGCTTACACCATGGAAACTGGCAAATGTTAAATTGGAAAGACATGAATTAATATAAAATGGTTAACTGTGAAGAAGGAGAGAGGGAGGGAGTGATAAGGGATAGGAGAATTTTTCTGGGTCAACTTGCATAGTTTTTAACTTTAAATCATGCAAATGCACTACCATTGAAAAATTTTAGAAACTCTTACATTGAAAACAAACAAAAGAACCTAATCATATTGCAAGTTGACAGCATAGTTACACAGAGAGCAAATATGAACCATAGGGATTTAGCACACCATAATTCTCAATGGAAATAGTCTGGAAATAAAAAGTACAACAAAGAAATTTTAAACTTCTGTAAATGCTTTTATTATTCACAGTAATGTTGACATTAATATTTTGTAACTATTTCTTTATAGTTTTGGTTACATCAAATGAATATTTATGGTAATACTCTTAGAAATAATTTTCACTGTAGGAAAAAAGAAATACGATTTTGAAGTGAAAGAAATGCAATATATACCAGATTGCACCAGGAGAACACAAGACACGTAGCTATAGAGATTTTTGGGAAAACGGCACATTCCGAATCTGAGACCAACAAACACCCATGGTGGTGGAAGTGATATAAGATAAACTAGAATCATGCTGTTGCACCCAAAACTCAAGAAAACTTCAGAATTTAAAGATCAGGGGCCATCTTAAAAGGGGTCATAAAATGTTACAAGAATTTGAGCATTAATATGGTAATAATTATAGTACCTTTAAAATTTTAGTAAATACAAATCCATAAGTCTATAATAACATATTTTAAGAGAGAAAAATCTCACTTGCTATCATTGGTTAATACTCAATTTAGCTTCTTAAACAGTGGTTGACAAGTTGGCTGGGGCTAGCATAACAAAGTATTGCAAATTTGGTGGTTGAAATGATAGACATACACTTTCTCACAGTTCTGGAAGTTAGAAGTCTGAGACTAAAGTGTCAACATGGTTTCTTCTGAGGCCTTTCCTTTTGGTTTAAGGATGCTACCTTTCACTGTGTCCTCACATGGTCTTTTCTCTGTTTGTCCAAATGACTATGTTCAAATTTACTCTTCTTAAAAAAAATTTTACACTTCTTTTGAAGACCCTAGTCATTTTGGGTTGAAGACCACTCAACTGACCTCAATTTATTTCAATTACCTCCTTAAAGACCCTGTCCCCAAATACAGTCACATTCTGAAGCACAAAGAATTAGAATTTCAATGCTTGTATTTTAGATGGACACAACTGTGTCCAGCCCATAATAGTAAGTCTAAGAGAAAATATTTTTGTATGAACATACAACATGTGATATAACATGTAGTGTACTACAGTAGCCATGATTTGTTCTCATCAATATTTCCTAACTTAACTACCTCAAACTTACAGGAAGTAAAAAGGATAAAGAAATAAGCTTAAAATGGTCCCAGGAGGCCACTAGACAAGTTCAATAGCTGGACCATTCTAGATAACTTTTCCAGTGTTTCCAATAAGTAAGTTTTTTCCTGTTTTTGCCACTGCTTTCAAATAAAAGACAGTTAAGGAAATAAACAGACATGTACTATATGACATAATGTTTTAAATGAATTAGAGGTGAAGATTGTTTCAGGTGTAACTGAAGAAATATGGATATATTTGGCTGGTACAGAAAATGAAAATTCAGTGAATAGAAAGGTAAAAATTATTGAGTAAAAACTTTATGTACAGTATGATTTTACATTGATTTAAAAATATACAGAAATTTTTCTTCTGACTATGATGAAATAATAGGCACTGGAGTTAGCCTGAAAAAAGCAAAAAAGAATCGACAAATATATGAAAGTGTTTTCAGGACTCTTCACATTAGAGAAAGATAGTGAATGATATGAGACAGAAAAACAAGTAAGCTCTTCATTTTTTTCCAACTTAGTTCAACCCATCACATAGGTAGAGACAAAAAAAACCAACCAAACAAACAAAAAAAACTAGGTAGAGCCCAGAAGCCTCTGTGAGTTGAATAGAGGGAAAAGTGAGGAGATAAAAGGCAGCTAGATTTTATAGGACAGAGGGAAGACAGCTGCACACAGAGAGAAACCTAAAGAATATCTGAGGGCTGCTTGAATATGCAGTTCAGTACTGATCAGTGCATGCTTATGAGGAAACTATTTGAGGTTTGAGAAAGAATATCCATGAAGGTATGGGGATAATGGCCTGGAGCTCAGATGGGATGAAGAGTAGTGCCTGTTCCCATCATGATTCACATGCCACTGTCTAAAGTACACCAAATGAATTTGGCTCAGTCATGAGTAACATTATCCTAGACTGAGCATTGTCTTGATCATATATTAATACATCTTGAAAGCAATACTACAAAGGCTCAAACTGTTTTCAAGCCATGTAACTATGTCCTGTAACAAAGTTCATATAGAAATATAAAAATATCCATCATCTACAAGGTAAAATTGAATGGAATCTAATCCAATATTATGAGGCATGAAAGGAAATAGAAAATATGACTCATAATAGGAAGAGCCTATCAATGAAAGCCAACAATTGTCACAGATGTTAAATTGGTAGAAAAGAACTATAAAACAATTATTGTGATAGTATCCTATATGTTAAAAAATCATCTGGAGACATAGAATATACAAAAGAGGTCAAATACAAAGTTTAAGAAATGAAAACTACAGAGTCTGAGGTGAAAAATAAACTTGATGGAGTAAATAGCCCTTTAGATATTGCAGAAACACAGATTAGTGAACCTGAAGACACTGTGTTAGAAACCATCTAAAAACCAAATGTGAAGAAAAAAGTGAACAATACAGTAGTTTCACTTACTTAGTTTCACTTTCTATTTTAAATTATCTATAGTCAACTCCAGTCCAAAAATACTAAATGGAAATCTTCATAAATCAAAAATATATAAACTGTAAATGGCATGTAAATTGCAATTGCAAATTGCAGAATACTGAGGAATGAAAACTTTCCTCATCCTTTCCATGACACCAATCATTTATTTGTCTATGATATCTGCACTGCATACTACTACTCATATAGTTAGTCACTTAGTAGTTGTCTCAATAATCAGTTTAACTGTTGAGAATCTTAGCAGTGTTCACAGAAACCTTATTTTACTATTGCTTGAAAGCCCAAAAGTAATGATGCTGGCAATTTCATTATGGCACGCTTTATAATTTTTCTGTTTTATTACTAGTTATTTTTGTGAATATCTTATTTCCAAATTTCATGTAAACTGTAAACCTGGAAATCTAAGAATCTCAATTAATCCCATGGGCAAAAATTTTGAAAACTTTACAGAAATATGTCAGTTAGATTACTCAAAGCCACAGTTAAATAGAACACTGCAAAACACCCATACAAAAATACTTTATGTACCAAATTAAGAATGATGAAAGGATTCTCATTACAAAGAAAGCAAACAAGAAAACTGGGCAACAATGATTTTTAAATACCTAAGCAGCAAAATAAAAAAGCCAAACAAAACAACGAAATTAAAATCTATTAACCTAGAATTTTAAACAAAAATGGTAACGTTAGTGTATGATTCGCGACACTGTATAAAAATAGAATATAGAAAGACCATAGCTCATAGGTGGGGATGGATAGGCATGGTGGTACACATCTATAATCTCAGTACTTGGGAGGCTGAGGGAGGTGAATCATGAGTTTGAGGCCAGTCTGTGCTACATAGTGAGTTGAAGGTCATCCTGAACAACATAGTAAGACCTCTCGAAAAACAGTAAAAAATAGGTGGGAGTGAAAAGATAGGCATATATATATAGAAGTACACTGTGGTAAGTTTCTTGTATTCTATATTCTATCTCTTGAATTATATCACTTGTGTTAAGTTAAATATGCATACAGAAAAATTTGAAGCAGCCACTATAGTAACATAACAAAGAGGCACAGATACTAAGCCAAAAACAGAAATACAATGGAATCATAAGAAGATTTAATGCAAAAACAGGCAACAAGAACGACATAAAAGAAGCAAATAACAGATGGGACAAAAAGAAAACACACAGACAACAGGTTTAAATCTAGTCATATTAAGAAACATTTTAAGAAAGAATATCAGATTGGACAAGAAAGTAAGAGCTATCTATATTCTGAATACAACATTTCACCTTAAATATAGATATAGAAATAGGTTCAAAACAAAAGCACTGAGAAATATATAAAAGATGAACACTCGTCAAAAGAAAGGTGAGTTTATTTTCAGACAAAGGAGATTTCAAAGCAGAGTCTCACCAGCCTCAAATGAAGAAGGTCATTTTACAATGGTGAGGGAGTAAGCTCACCAAGCAACATGACAATTCAAAACTTTTATGCCAGTAATAATAGAGTATCAAAATATGAAAAGAAACAACTAATAGAACTGTCAAAGACAAAGACAATTCACAAGCATGGTTGGAGATTTCAATGACTGTTTCAATAACTGATAAAACAAGTTGGCAGAAGTCAATGAAGATGTAGAAGATGGGAAGAACACACAGGTGTTCCCTGAGGTGGCACAGGCAGGATACAGACCAGGCGGTCTAGCTCTAGAATCCTTGATTTTAAAGTTTAGACCATGCTAGTTCCCTGTGGTATTTCAGGATGGATAAGTGAATTAATTGCTCTATCCTAATTCATCAAGTACTGATTCCTCCTTAAGTTTTTGAAATTAAGATTTATTTTAAACTAGCACACAATTTATTCATGTTTGTAAGAGGCTATGTGATGTTTGAATGTTGTATAAAGTTAAATTAGGATAAACATACCCCTTTCTGTATCAGGATAAACATATCTCTCTCTGTAAGCATTCATTCTTTCAATGATTAAGCATTCAAACTCCTTTCTTCTAGATTTTTGAAATAAGTAGTGAATTATTATTGTGAATAATGTTTCCTTGACATGTTGATTTTTATTTCCTTACGATAGATAATCAGTAGTAAGACTGCTGGAATTAATGAGTTTTATTTTTAACTTTGAGGAACTTCATACTGTTTTCTGTAGTAACTGTACTAATTTACATTTCCACCAATAGCATGCAAGGGTTCTCTTTTCCCCATAGCCTCACTAGCACTTATTTGTCTTTCTGATATCTTCCACTTTTACTGGAATGAAATGATACATTATTATGATTTGGACTTGCATTTCTCTGATGACTAGGATGCTGAGCATTTTTCATATACCTGTTGGCTATTTGTCTCTTTTCTTTTGAGAAATTCACATTTAGATCTATTGCTCATTTACAGTTGGGTTATTTGGGGTTTTCTGTAATTAAGTTTGTAGAATTCCTTATACATTGTGGATATTAGCTTCTTGTAAGATTTATATTTGCAAATGTTTTTGCTCATTTTTTAGGTTTTCTCTTTGGTATTTCTTTTATTGTGCAGAAGTTTTTTTAGTTTGATATCTTATTTTTCTGTAATTTTCTGTAATCTTATTTTTCTGAGTTCTTGCCCATTTTAATGCTTTGAAATATTTAAAATTTGTTTTTTCCTAGTAGTTTCATAGGTTCAGATCTCACATTTAAGTCTTTAATCCATTTTGAGTTGATTTCTATAACTAGTCATAGATAGCAGTCTCATTTCATTTTTCTGCATGTCAGTATCCAATTTTTACAACATCAGTTGCTGAAAAGACTGTCTTTTCTTCAATGCCTGTTCTTAGCATTTGTGTTAAAAAAATCAGTTGGCTGTAGATGTGTAGATTTACTTCTAGCCTATCTGTTCTGTCCCATTTGTCTGTGTCTGTTTTTATGCCTATAGCAGGCTGGATTTTATTACTATAGATTTGTAGTATATTTTGGGTAATCTAATATTTTCTGCCTTTTTAGGTCTGTTCAAGGTGGCTTTGGCTATTCAGGGCTTTTTTTTTTCTCTTTTGTGTTTCCATACAAATTTTAGGGTTTTTGTTTTAATTCTGAAAAGAACATCATTGGCATTTTGATAAAGATTGCATTGAACCTGTAAATTGCGTTAGGTAATTATGAATATTTTAATATCATTGATTCATTCAATCCATGAACATGGGATATCTTTCTTAAGGTAAAGGCTTGAAGGAGATGCCCTTTATGCAGGATCTTGACAAAACAGGGAAGATCATCTTGCCAGGCCATCATTCCACTCAGCTCAGGAAAAAGGTCTTGTAACAGGTGGACACTGAAGTTGACCTATGTGGCCTCAGGCTTGGCTAGACTCTGGATGGGTTATCTTTCTGGATGAAATACTCTGATCTATGAAGAGCACCTCAGAGCAATTCACAAACCACATGGCATTGCTCTTTCATGTGTGCTTGTGCTTCATCCTCTTTTGTGCTTTTAAGAGACTTCAATCTTCACTTGTAAAATGTAGATGCCTGTCAGTAATGTTGATATGTTTGAGTTTAGGGCCACATGATTTCATAAGTGAATACTATATTAGAAGTTTAAATCTGAAATTGCTGCTAAATAGTTCTAGTCATTTAAATACTATTAACCTCAGCTTCATTGCCTTTCAAATAGGTCCACAGTGGTTGATGAAGATTGAAGAAGGTTATGTGTTTCCTGGTCAACACTTACTTAGTACAGATGCTTACTTGGCTGTTTCCAGATGAATGCCACCATTAGCTTCCTTCCTTACTAATACATGAAAAAAAGAAAAAAGAAAAAACCAGCAAGGAGGAAACCCAAGACTGGGGTATGCAGGAGAAAGGAAGGGCTGAAAGTCACTCAACTGTGTATGGTTTTAAGATTCTGCTGAAGGGTTCCTCTGAGTGCAACTCCTCCAGCGTATTTCAGAATGCATTCTAACTTTACATATTTAATCTTGGTGCAGAGGAGTATAAAAGTCAAATCTATAATTCTTCTCATCATTGAAAGTAGCTTAAGGGTTAATTCACTAACTAATGATTTAAAAATTACACCTGGATTATTTCACATTTTCCTAAAGAGGCTCTTGGAACTCTGAGAAACAGTGTTCTTATAGCCTTCTTTTATGCCTTCAGTCCCCCTAGAGATTCTTCAAGGAGGAGATAAAACTTTATCTGATGAAATGACAACTGGGGGAGAATATGATAAAAAGTGTTAATTGACTCCAGCAAATCCAGAGTTTGCTAAATGTTTCTTAAATGAGTTGACAAAATGATGTCACGAGACTGAGACTCTATGTAGCCATTTAAGACCAAAGAGATCCAGAATAGATCAGATACCTGCAAAGTTTTGGGGACCACATTTTTAATTAAAGAAGTACAAGAAAGATAATGTCTCCCATAGGAGCTGTTGCTCATGATTAAATGATTTGATATTCATTCTTAGTATCTGTGTGTCACAGTGTCTTGATTTGTACAATATGAACAAAAATTGCATCTATCTCAAAAAGTTATTATAAAAATGCAATGAGAAAGTTAATTTAAGTGTCTTAGAATGGTGCCTGGAATACAGTAAGCACTCAATAAATTAGCTATTCTCTATCTTATTAGTCATGTCTTTCCAGCAAATCTGCATCTACTATGTGGTACTAGGATAAGTTGTAGTGTATTAAGCTTATTGTTGAAACAACAGGATCTATTCTAGTTCATTTGTGCAGAAATGGAATTGATCAGAAAGGATATTTGGTAGCATAGAGTACCTCTAGGAGGGCAGATGTTGGCCATGATCAATGGTCAGAGAGCCAGTTTCTACCCTAGGGTTGCTTCTGTGGGCCCTCTGTTGCTGGAATCAGTAAGAGGCTTCTCAGTTTGCAGTCAGCTAAAAGTCATACGTCTGATTTGTTGGAATGGATCCCACATGGTTCTCTCCCCCTCTGGGTTCATACACCTGAGCTGAAGTCACTCGTGAGTTCAACCGATTGGAGGAAACTAGCTCCTAAGTCTTAATGATCTAGATGCAAGAGGATCTTGTAAAGCAAGTTTCAGGATTTTAACCTGGTATAAGAACTCTCAAAAGTGATGATAAATATCTACTAGATCTTGTTTAACCTCCCAGCAGCTCACTGTAGGGCAAAGACAGGAGTATAAATAAATCAGTACAACCTCAGTACTACTGAAGAACTTTGATCCAGCAAATATTTATTACTATTATCTGGCAAATACTCACTACCCCTTCTCTATAGGGGAATCTACTCGACATTATAAAGAGTACTATGACTTGCTTCAGTCTATGGAATTGTGATGCCTTGTTAGATACAAGCATAGAGATGCTTCAAATTTTCACTGATGCTTTCACTCTCTACTGCAAGAATCTCACATTATATGAAGGTGGGGTTCTCCATAAACCTGGATCGTGGAATTAGGAAGGCACGTGAATAAGATCCCAACTCAACCACATCTTGGCAGACCCATAACATTCAACCTACAGCTGCAACATGAGCAAGAAACGCATATTTGTGTTTGTAAAACTTTGACTTTGGATTTAGTTTGTTATGTAGCATTACTGTAGACAAAGCTAACTGATACAAGGAAACAATGGCAGATATAGGTACATACACCCAATGTTTGAGGAAATCTAGAGGAGTAAATAAGTAACAGCTACTGTGTGGTGGACTAACAACTGGTGGTCAACTTAACAACCAGCTGCACTGAATCAGCTTGATGCTGAGTGTGGATGGCCCCACCTGAGGACTGTTGCTCACATTAAAAGGAGAACTGGAGAGGGAGAAGTAGTGTTGTTGGTGCTCCTGGTTGTTGTTAGTTCTCTTGTTGCCATAGGTTTTCCTGGAGGAGCTTGTTGAACTTCTTTCCTACATGAACTTGGCTGTTCTCATCATCAGAGGAGCTCAGGACCTTGTTGACACTGAGAATGGTGGCGGTTTGCTTTGGGAAAGCTCTGGTCCTTACTTTGAGCGTTGCTTCCTGGCTCCAGTGCGGAACCCTCAACCTAGTGGCACAGATCCTTCATCTTGCTGGCATAGACTTTCTGGCTTCCACGGCTGACCTTTGGGCCTTCTCAGCACAGATCCATGAAACAGACTTGCATGAGACATTGTCATGGGCTCTAGGTCTTTAGCTGGCCTCATGCAGGATGTTGCCATGGGATCCAGCCCTCAGCTGGATTTTTGGGGGTCTTTAATGTGTAGACAGATTTCCTGCACTTACTGTGTTTGACTCTTTGGGTGACTATCATAAAATAATACTACAAATTGTATGTTCTGTATTACATTATTTTTGTTGCAAACCCTGACTACAACAGCTACTGTAGGGAGGGCATCACCAAGCAGGCAGAAAAGATTCAAAAGCATTTAGGATTTGTCTAGGTAGCAAGGAAAGTAATTTAAGGACAAAAATACACATATGTAAATGCTTGGCAATTTGAAATAGTCAAGCACATCTTGGGAAATTCAGTGAGTTAACCCCACTGTTTCCTAACTGTGGCAATTTAAGTGCTACCTGTTATCTCTGTAAGAAGCCATACCATTTTTCTTACTGTTATTATTTAAATTAATTAACCTCCTTGTCTTGCCATGTTTCTAAATATCATTATAAATCTCAAGCTTGATATCTTAGTTCCTTTTGTAATACACTGAAGTTAAATGTTTGATCATTGAAAGTTTAAAGAATGGGTTTCCACGTGCCGTCAATTTGGTATGCCCCGTGTGATCCCTAACAATTGCTGCCCTCCTCTGAAATATCCGTTCTCCCCCACTTTATAGCTAACAGATCCACAATCCGTTTGTGGAAGCACTATGCTTCCTTTTCCTCTGAAGCCACTTTGTGTGTGTCTGTATGACTGAATTCTGACTAATGAAATGTAAGCCTACTGGGTAATGCTTCGGGGAAGGCTATTTTCTTTTTTTGAAGAAAAATATATAATTGGCAAGTGTTCCTTGCCTTTTATTACCCTATTCCTTTCTCCCTTGTTTTTTGGAGCACAGATTCAGTGCCTGTATGTGTAGTAGTCACCTTGAATTTGTAGGGAGGAAAGGCACATGTGAAGGATGGCTGAGGACAACACTGGTCCTGTGGCCTTCCTCTGCAGCTTCAGTGACCAGGCTCTGTCCTTGCATGCACTAGAATAAATGCTGACCATTAGATGCAGCTGAAACAGTCTTCACTGGTATATATGTTCTAGAAAACCATGGGTAGAGCACAAGGCTCAGGTCTGGGAGGCCAGGTAATTGTTCCTGAAATGCAGGAAAGCACCACATCCCAAAGAGCCTTGCAAAACAGCCAGACAGGTACAGGGCTTTTCTAAAGACAACATGAGCATGAAGCTCTTTGGAACCCAGAGCTTCTCAGATTTAGGGCCAAGTACAATCATCCAGACACTTTTAGTCCTCATTTCATTATCACAGAATTTATCTGGGAGTCACATCTTTCTAGAGCAAACCACAGTAACTACTAGCTTTGAAGATCACCAGAGGGCTAGACTTCAATTTGTTCAACTCTAAAATGCCATGGATACCTATAATAGGTTTTTAGGGTTGCCATAAATCTGGTTTTACTCCCCAGTTCCTGACCCAAGAGTTTCTAAGACTTGTGGGATCGATTGCTGAGGTGATGATTGCGTTTGTATGCTAATGTGAATACTGGTGGTTGGACTTCCCAGACAGTGGCAGAGTGGAAGGTGGCCGCAGGACTGTTGAGAGAGTTGGAAACTGAGCCTCATCCCTGACTTTCTGGGAGAGAAGAGAGGCTGGAGATTAAGTTATTCGACAGTGGTCAATGATTTGGTCTATTATGCCACCTTAATGAAATCCCCATAGGAATCCTGATGACGTTTACAGAGCTTCTGTGTTGGTGAATACGCCCAATACTGCCTGGAGGATACTGCAACCCAAATTTCATGGGGACAGAAATCCCAATGCTTGGAACCTTTCTGCTTCTTGTCCTTTGTCCATTTTTATCTGGCCGTTCTCTTGTATCTTTTAGTTTCCTTTGTAATAAACTCCTAACAGTAAGTAAAGTGTTTTCCTGAATTCTCTGACCCACTGTTGCAAATTATCATACCTAAGGGGTAATTCAGGGAACCCCTGCTTTGTATCTACATTGAACAGCGGTGTGGGTAAACTGGGGAATCCATTACTCATGGTTGGCATCTGAAGTGGGAATCAGCTTGTGGAACTGAGGGATCTGTGCCAACTCTGGGTAGTTGGTGTCAGAATTCAACTCAATATAGTAAGCGTTTCTAGGGCACTGGAGAATTTCCTGATATAGGCAGCCTAGACATTTTGTGTCAGATGAACTGTGACTACAGAAACCGTTTTCCTTCAGCTTTATTTCCAGATAAGGTCACAGTCACAGGTACTGGGGGTTAGAACTTCAGCATCTTATGGAGGATATGATTCAGCCCCTATAATGCTCATCTCTCTGAGCTGTTAACATCACATGCTATGCACTGGTATGGATTCAAAAACAAGTGCTGTGGGAAGGTGAAAAATTGCAAAGTACATGTGCTGGTGCATTGATGGAAGAGAATACAACAGCCTGAAACAGTGGAGAGGTGGAGAACGGGCACTGGGCCTGTCCCTCACTAGGCCATGACTGGGAAGCCGCTTCTCTGCCTTTGCTTCAGTTTCCACAGCAGGAGAATAAATAGTCTTGACTCTCTCGTGAAAATTGTCAGAGTCAAAATGCAGTCACTCATGTCAAATTCTAAGAAAGAAAGAGAGAGAAAGAGGTGGGGGGACAAAGAATAGAAGAAGGAAGAAGGCGTAAGGGAGGGAAGAGTTAAATGAAGGAAGGAAGTAAAGGAAGGATGCAAGGGAGGAAACAAGGAAACGAGGAGAGGTAGAGGAAGGCAGGCAAGCCAGAGTGTTATGGAGGCAGTGCTTTTACGCACCTATGTCTGCTAGTAAGAACTGTAATGAGAGACTTTGCCAAAACCATAACCTTCCAAGAAGGCCATTGCAATATTATACAAAAAATACTTCCATGAGGACATTTGCCCAGCAACAGCCTGTCCAACCTTGGACTAATGTCACCTTTGTTATGGATTTTTGTACCCAAGGTATTTGTTTCAAAACAATTTATGTAAAACTCTTTATTTTGTCTTTTAAAACTCTTGTGTGCCTTTGCCTCCCTGGATATGCAGTTTCCTATGGCATGCCTATTCCCACTGCAATGCCCATTCCTAAATAAATCCACTATCTTTGGAGAATCTTTGTCATTTTGGTTGGCATCCCTCTCTGCCTAGCTTTTTGATGTTGTTGGATGCTCTGAGCCAGCCATTTGAATTTTCATTGAAATCTTTCCTTTCCCTGGACTTTATGACCTTTCAATTGGCCTTCATTAGGCAACCATTTCCTGAGATCTGTGTGTCAAGAGTACATTAGTGGTAAGGAAAGTAAAGCTTATAGAAAAAATAAGGGCAACCGGACCACTCTAAGAAAGGTCTGAGTGATTGTTTTTCCTGCAGATGAGAGGCTGGCTGGAGATGAAGGGTCTTCCATGAAGCATGGCTGTTGATAAATGTGGATGCTGGAGTCCTCTGCAGCGTGGACTCTGCTTGTTGTGGGGAAAATCTTGAGTAAACAAGGGACAAAAATGCAGGACAAGTGATTCCATCTTTTGTTCCTAGGAAAAGCATCCTATTTCTTGTTCAGTTTTCTAATTGCTTTATGGGGAAGATAATTTACTTTTCTAGAGCAAAATATTTTAAATATTGTCTGGATTTAAAATTGGTTAGGGAGGTCAGTACTGCCTGACCCAGCTTAAATTTCCAAAGGGCCAATCACAAGTATATTGCACATAGACTCAGCTGGCTGCAGGGAGCAGATTTTATTTTCCGGATGACAGTTTCATTTCAGCCTCCTTTGCCCACACTTGGAAGAGGAAAAAATTTCCTATGAAATCAGCTGAGCACCATTTCTTATTCTGTCTTTGCTTTTCTAATTAAGAATTCAGGTTGTGGCTGCCTTTCCAGCCAGGTTCACTCTGAACCTTGCAGACTCAGCTGTTTGGAAATAGAACTTGAGTTTTGCAGTTCAATATTTTTTGGTTTCAATCCAGGTTCTGCTGCTTCCAAGTGCTGTGACTTTGTGTATTTCATCTTTGGGTTTCAACTGTAGGGTACAGATAAAACAGGAAATAGCAACTTTCAATTGGCCAATGGAGTAGAAACCCAATCAATTTTTAGATTCCCTCCTTTCCATTGCAGAAACTTCTTACTTGGGTTCTGCTTTTGCAGATGAATTTGGAACCTGATGCATTTTATCTATCTATCTATCTATCTATCTATCTATCTATCTATCATCTATGTATGTCATTCATCCATCCATATTTTGACCTTTACTTCTTCCATTTTGCTGCTAGCCAAATGTCTTCTTCCTGTGTTCTGTCTCATTAGAGCCTTCCTAGACATTTGAAATTTATCTGATAACTTGATTTAAGGTGGTGTTTATACACTTACAGAATAAAACATATTAAATGTAGAAAGACTTTACGATTTTACACTGTCTTTTAACTTAGAGAAGAGAAGTTGAATAACTTAGTCAATACTTTACAGTTTAGTATGGTATGGAATTTGTTTTCTGGATTTGTATTTTACCATGAAGAAAGTAATCCGTAGTCGAACGTGCGGTTAGGAGCTGCAGCCTGCTCAGAGGAGGCAGATCACTGGGGTTGTACCTGTAAAGTTATATTCTCAACCCTGGCTCACACCTTCTCCACTTCCTGGCTTCCCTGGGTTGAACAATTTCCTTTTACCTTGCCCTTTCACAATGCCATTTCTGCTTTGGAGTCAACCAAATATGGACTGAAAACATGAGCCAAAATAAACCTCTCCTGTTTTAAATTGCAGGTATTGAATATCTGGCCTCAGCAATGACCTGCTCAATAAGGTCAACACCATTATTATTGACTTCTTTTGGATGAGGTTTCCAAGACACAGAAAAGAAATTAAGGAACTTGCTCCCTAGCTAGAACATGGTAGACCAGAAGTTCAGCCCTGGAACTTAGTCTCAGTCCTTATTTTGAACTAACATACAAGGACAGCTTGTTTTACAAAAGCAGAAATGTCTGTAGACTGAACTGCGGAGGGAATAGCAAGCTTATAGGGCAGGTTTCACTGGAAAGCACAGTGAATATATCAGACTAATGAAATAGTTTCCCAAATGTATTTTGTAAGCTTCAGTGCACAATCCTGGTTACCATTACCCATCCTCAGCCTTACCTGAAGCATGGCCAGTAATAATAGCTCTGTCTCACAATGAAACCTTCCAAGTTGATCTGTTGGACAGGAGGACATAATGGTTCATCCTCTGAAACCTCTCAATGAGGAGAGTTAGAACTAGAATTGAAGATACAAGTGTCCATAGAAGGGCATGGAGGCAATATAATAGCATGAAAGTGCTGGGCAAGAAACACAACTATTGTTTACAGATCAAACTTGTAGGAATAACTTTCACTTCTTACAAAACAATATGGCCTTCCACACTTTTCTTGACACACAGTTAGCTCTTTCTTTAACCTTCCAACTTTTGAAAGTGGGAATGTTAGAAATATCGCTCTTTTCATAATTCTACCACAAATGGCATGCTACAAATACCACCCATACGTTGTTCAGCCTTGGAAATGGGTAGGGGCTGAGATTTGGGTGTGGTTTCAGAGTCTCCCAAGGGTCCATTGTGATTCAAGTCTTGATCCACAGGATGGCACTCTTGTGAGGTGATAGAAACTTGGAGTGGTGGGATCTAATGGGAAGGAAGTCCTTTGGGCATTGGGGGTGTGATTATTTGTCATACGACCCATTTTGGAGTTCTGGTAGAACATTTTGGTGGTTCTCTCAAGAAGGTTGTTACAGAAGTGAGGCTGGCCCCACTCGTTTTCTTTCTCTCCTGTCCTAGCTCAAGATTTTAGCTATCATGTGCATTCTTACCATAAGATGCCAGTTACCTTCCACCTTCACCAGAGACCAAACAAATGAGACCATCTGATCTTGGACTTTGAACATTCAAAACCATGAATTAAGTAAACCTTCATAAGTAGCCTGTATGAGGACTTTCATTACAGTGATGGAAATCTCACTAATACAGGAGTGGTAGAGTCCTGGGGTAAAAGTATAAGTTCTGAACCCATCAAGGGCAACTGTTACTTGGCAGTTGTTAGCAGATTCTTTACTGCCAAGGGTGAAATTTGCCTGGTGACAGGTGAACTTCTGATCAGGGATTAAACCCTGATAGAAATGATGACTTTCAGACAAGAGAAGACCTCTGTGAAAGAACCGTAGCTCTTTGTTGAGGATTTTGTTGTTGTTCTTATCAAAAGAGTTGGTTCTCAAAAGTAGAATGTTTCCATTTCTAACTGCTATGTTTATTTAGTGTTAAGGAAGAAATAAAAATTATATAATAAACATCTCAGAAATTAAAATGCTAGTACCAATCTTAAAAGTTTAATAAGAAGACCCTTCAAGGATACTTATGACAATATACTACTGAATGATCAATAATATTTTAAAATTCCATAAATTACAGCCTGGATTGCATTGTTGTCCAGATTAAACCTTCCTTCAAGGAAAGATAGTGAGCATCCTGTTATGTACAGGAAGAAGTTGCAGGTAAATGGATGGAATCACTCCTGACTGTAGCTCCAAGTCTTGCAGAAACCCAACTTTCTTGGATACTTACTCTGTCCAGTCATTCCCACTGGAGCCCACTTAAGGAACCTATCCAATTTAAGGAATCTCTGCAGCCCCAAAAGGTGTGATCCTTATCAAACTTCTGTGAGTGTTTCATTTTTGTGTCCTGTGGGTACTGAGTTGGTTGGATATTATACTAGCCCCCCTCCAACATACCTAGTTTTTCCTTCTCTTGTTTCTATTATCTATAGTCAACCATTGTCTGAAAATAGTAAATGGTAACTTCCAGAAGCAAAGAATTCATAAATTCATAAGTTTTAAATTGCATGCATTGTATGATGAAATCTCGCGCTGTATACCACCCTAACCTGAAATCGTCTCTTTACCCAGTATATCCACACCATATATGTTACCCTTCTGTTAGTCTCTTAGTAGCTGTTTTGGTTTTCAAATCTACTCTCATGGCATTACAGCACTTGTGTTCAGGTAACTCTTATTTTACTTAATAATGGTCCAATCTACCAGAGTAATAATGCTGGGAATTCAGATGTGACAAAGAAAAAAAATCCATAGAGCTCTTCCTCTAAATTAAAAAGTGCAAGTTTTCAATTTAATAAAGAAAAAAATCATATGCTGTGGTTGGTACAAAAAACACATCTGTGTATGGAATTTTGAATTCATGCTAGTTTTGGTGTTGCTGCTCACATTGCAAAAGTTACAGTCACAGTATGTGAGACATGCTCAGTTATGATGGGCAGACACTGCATTTGTGAGTGAAAGACGCGAACAGAAAATGTGTTCAGATTGATGGCAACATGTTGTACCAGAAAGAACAGAAGTCAGTATTGTCCACAGTTTCAGGCATCCCTTGTGGGAAAAGGGAGACTACTGTACTTTTGGGATGAGATGATGATGAGGTTACTAGGCTTTGGTTAAGACAGTGTTTCTAGAAAATTTTCTTTTGAATTTTCTGCTAAGTCCTGTGATTTGTCTGAGTTCCAGCTGTAGAAGACACATCAACACATGAACCAAAGGTGACTCACCTAAAGATTGGCTGTGGGATGGCCAACTACCTCCTGAGCAGCCTGGGGTAAGCTCTAGATAACAGGCTGTATGCTGAGTGGTGACAATATCAATCATCCAACTTTTATTTTTGTAGAAATATAAATTCGAGATGAATAAAGAGAAAGTATCTCTTTCAAGGTTTATTTCTGAAGCAATGGTGAGTTACTGATTTTATTTGATTTCTAAAGCAAAGATGAGTTACTGATTTGATTTTATTTCTGAAGCAATGATGAGTTATGATTTTCTGTTGACCCCATTGCATATTCCAGGGTCAAAGACTAGAACTTAATTATATAGTTGGTTCATTCTTTCATTAATGCACTCATTAAAATTCTAATAAGGGACAGTAATTTTTCTGAACACTTGGGATATGACCATCCCAAGTGGTCCTTACCATCACAGAACATAGTCCAGTGGGAAAACAGCAAGGTGGCAGGCAAGCTCTGTGATAGAGACTAGCATAGGGTGAGATGGAAACATGTAGAAGGAGAAATTTCCTTGCCTGGGATCTGAGGGGAGTTTTCAGAGAAAATGAAGTGTAAACTAAGAGTGGAGCTATGCACAGAAAGGGGCAACTTTCTATGCTATCCCAAAGTCCTTACACTAAGTCTTCTCTTCTAAAGTTCATCTGTGCATGAACTTGGGTCCTTAAGGAGTTTTGCCCTAATTGACAAGTTCAGAATTTGAAGCTTAGTGGTTGTAGGAGATACATCTTTGGCTTAGAGAAATTCTGATCCAGGTTTCCCATCCCACCTCCAGCCTATGTATTGGATGTGACTGAATAGTGTAATGGAGCAGCCAGAAGCAATCACCATACAGAAGTTGGAAAAAGAGGATGGATAGCTTGGGTCACTCACTGACTCCTATGCCTAGAACTTCAGAGCACAATTAGATTCCCAAGTATGGAAAATAATGTAGCTTGCTTCCTTAAATTTAGTAGCTCTCTTTGTATGTTAACTCCACAGCGTTGTACTAGGGTATGAGATGATTCCCAACCTCATTCTATTCAGTTCTTGATCTTACTCAAAAGATTAATTCAAAATTCATCTCTTCCCCATCCAGAAGAAATATCTTTCCCTTACATTTCTGTAGCATGTGTCCTAAGTTATCTGAGTCTTTAGTCTACCTTCTGCTGAGGTTTGCTGGTTAGGAGTAGTTTATGGATATCGCTGAACTTCTGAGTAGATTTAGTGTTTCTGGAAGGGAAGATTCATGTTTTTTAAGGCCTCACACACAGTAGAAATTCTAAAAATAATTTTTGAAATTTAATATTTGAGTTGCATTTGACTTAAATACACTCAGTATAGTCTGGACCAATAACTTGGCTTAGGAGAACATTTCAAGCTAACTAGTTTTATATTGCGTGACTATCTACAGTTGAAAATAATATTAGAATGAAGTTTAAACAGTTTAATTCATATTCATCCCAAAACTTTTCTGGAGATCTGCATGACACATATTGCAAAAACAAAACAAAACAAAACAAAACAAAACAAAACAAAACAAAACAAAAACATAGGCTTTAGGGGAGTTAAACTCTGTTCTGTTATGTATATTACTATCATGCTATTAAATGGCTATTTTACTGGGACAGTGTCTTAGGTGATGCATAAGAAAATGTCAGGAGCTCTTAGACCCTGATAGAGAGAATGTGCTAATACATAAGATAAGTCCTTATTCACATCTCATAAATCTGGAGAATTAGGTCCTTTTGGATGAACTCCAGAAACAGAATACAGCATGGATTTGAGACTTTCTCTCTGTTCCTCTTTTCTATCCCTTCCCAATACTATGGACCTCCAAAACTTCACCATTAGTAGCTCATTGCTCAGTAAATAGCACAGTCCTGTATTCACAGATTGTATGAATGAATTTCAAAAACTGTTTTTGTTATTGTCAATATGATGGCTGTATTCATCGGTTTTCTGTCACCACGACAAAATAGGTTAGACAATTAACTTTATGAAAAAGAAAGGTTTGCTTTTGGTTCATAGTTTTAGAGGTTCCAGTCCATGATTAGCTGGCCCCATTGCTTTGAGCACATCATGGCAGGAGTGACTGGTGAAGCAAAACCACTTACCTCATGGCCAGGAAACAAAAGAGAAAATGAAAAAGGGGACAGGGTCTCTTAATCCCCTTTGAAGGCACACCACAGATGACCTAAAGACCTCCCACTAGGTCTCACTCATAAAAGCTCCAGCACATCCCAGTAGCACACTCTGAAGATGAAGACTTCCACATGTGGGCCATTTGGGGGAAATTCAGTACCTAATCTATAGCCAGAGCTTTGGCCTTAAAGTGCATGGAACTTTAAGCAACATCAAAAGTATTGGGAATTCAGCTGTCAGTACCATGAAAGATGACTTTCCTGAAAATATGACTTGTTTTTGTCTTTGGGCTCTACCAATACTTACTATGATGCTATTAAAGGGATAATTCACTGGAACAGTGCCTGTGTTTAGGAAGGTGGGAAGCTTGTTTCATCATTTTTACAGCTGGTATAATAGCATCTGAGTTTATGCTCAATGGAGGAACCCATTTTCAGTTCAGTCCTCAATCAAAGGGTCACTCCCATTGTGGAGAGGAATAGAAACACCATGTCAACCAGATGCCAAGAGAGGCAGATGCCAAATGCTCAAGGAAGGAGCCTGGTGAGACCACCTGAAAGTGGAGGGAATACTTTCCTGGAGCGGTGCATTCTGAGAAATACTTTACTGTACTGTAGGGATATTTTTACTGTACCACTGTAGTGTGTAAGTGCATGTGTGTGCATGTGCATGTGTGTGTGTTGGGGTAGTGATTAAGTACTAGACTACTGTAGCCACTAAACCAGTATTCCTGACTGCTCTCCACCCTCCTGCCTGGACAGTCAGGTATCTAACTGGTTGGTGACCTTGAGAAGTGAAATGAGATGCAGCCTTTACCCTACACCTTGCTCTTTGTGGCATGCATTCTGGTGGACTTGCTGTCATGTGGGAAGCAGACCCCCTGCAAAGTCTTCAGGGCCACCTCAGACTAAGTATCTAATTGGCTTAGGAAGACATAGGCCTTCCCATATAAGCCACATTCTCCATATCAGCACTGGGAGTGGTAGCAAGGTGCTACTTTGATATCTGTATAACTCAAGCTATATCTAACTCTGAATTTATTAAAAACTTGAGCAAGAATGCTGTTCCCTTTTTTGATTGGGATCCCTCCTACCTCAGCATATGAGCCATCATTGGTCATTCCTACTTTGCTTTATCCATCAGGAAATTCAAACCCAAGAAATAAGGATGTCACCTTAAGTGCACCATGCACAATAAAATGTATATAAAATAAAAAAGATTATTGTATGATTTCTGTTTTTCTTGAAGAGCTAGTGAAATCATGTGACCAAATATGACTAAATTAAGCTTTTATTTTTTGTAACCTCAATTCCTGCTCTCAGTTTCTACTGATGCTTACTAGTTGTGCATATTTGTCCTATATCAGCCATCAGGGTGTGTGCCTCTGGTTACTGACATAATGTGAGATGGCAGACTAGCAGCTTGGTTTCTGCATACAATTGTTGAAAAATCAGATTTTACATGTATGAAAAGTATTTCTCAGAAAGTGCTGCTCCAGGAAAGTATTCCCTCTGCTTTCAGATGGTCCTGCCAGGCTTCTCCCTTGAGCATTCGGCATCTGCCTCTCTCTCCTGTTTGAGTCTGGTTGACATTGTGTTTCTATTCCTCTTCACAACAGGAGCGACCCCTCTGATGAAGGTCTGAACTGAAAATGGGCTCCTCCACTGAGCATAAACTCAGATGCTATCACACCAGCTGTAAAAATGAAAAAAGCTTCCCCCTTTCCCAAACACGGTAGCTGGTGTTTCACCATTGACCCAATTCATGCCCACTGTTGTGGGGTTTACTTCTTCCCCTCCCCGTGGCTTAGACTTTTCACCCACAAGGAACCAAATATAGATTCCTTGGCCTCCATGTCCCTTATTTTCTCTTGCTTCCTTTCTAAGTGAATCAGTATCCATGGAAACAACTGAAGATTAATACTCAAAATAGACATTCATTTATCTCTGAACAATACAACACAAATAAAGATTGTTTCAGGAATGATTTGAATTCTTGCAGCAAATTAGGAGGTCCAGTTGCAGCATGTAGGTGAATAGGACAAGGCTGCCTCTCTGAACATTTTCTTGAGCATCTGAATGTAAAATCATAGGAGGCCAGAGATAGTGTGCTTATCACACGTGAAAATATCAGCTTTCACAAACACTGGATCTGGTCATTTAATGAATACATTCTAGGACTGGGGTCTGTTAGACTTCAGTGGAACTAGGATGCCATTCATATTTTTGTGATAGTGGTGATAAAATCATCAAGCCTGTCTTACTGTGACACAGCCCTGTACCCCTGTACCTGGAGTGAGCTGCTAAAGGTAGGTTTAACTAATTACCTTGGTTTGCATTCTTCATGGCTCACATCACCATTTCGTGTTGCATCTTGTTTGTTAATTAATTAATTAATTCTTCTTTCTTCCACTGTTAGATTCTCCAGGAAGAATATTCTGAATGGTCCATGAGGATCACAAGCCATGTCTTTGGCTTAGCAGAGCAAAAATCACCTCGATTTGAAGTTCTGTCAGTATTTCATTCAATAAGAAAAGAGTAATTGCCCCCAAAGAAATAGATCACTCTCCCTGCAAGACCAGGGATTGGATACAGGAAGATTAGCAGATGATGTCAGCCACTGGATTAGCGTGAGATAACATAAGGAGATGAAGAAAGACTGCACTGAGCTCTGAACAGTAGTCCTGGGGTTCGCTGAAATGCCAGGAGTGCGTTAGAATACTTCAGGCTGCAGAATTGGGAATTTGAACCCAGTTGACTGACTGCAATTGGCATTTAAGATGAGAGTGGATGGTGGATGTTAGAATTTGTATTTCTTTGGTGTAGTTGAATATTTGCCCTCTGCTTTTACTGACTATTAGCACTATAAATTTTATTCTGCTGTTTGCCAATGTTTACTCTTAGGGTTTTAGTTATTTTTTCAATTAATTAACCTTTTATATTTCAGTAACAATAGTATAGCTATTTGCCTGTGGATTTGTGATACTTAATTCTTTTGGTTTGTGATTTCCTTTTGATTTTGATATCACAAATATGCTTTATGTTTTTACAAAATGAAATCAAAGCTTTATTTTCCCATTAAATTTTCACTATTGTTGTTATACCTGCTTCTTGTTCTACCTGAAATTTATATTTTTCTCTCATGAATTTTGAATATTTACAATTATGTCTTCCTCCTGCAGTAAGCTGATTGTATAAACTTCATTTACCAAATAATTCTTTCTTCTACAGATTTGTGATGTATTTAAATCATAAAAAATCCTTAAATATACTGGTTATTTTTGTGATGTCTACTCTGATTCACCAGTCTGTCAATTTCTGTAACTATAATGTTTTTAATTATTGATGTTTTGATGCAGTTAAAGGAGGAAAACCCTCTATCAACTGATCTTATTTTAAAAAAATAATAATTCAGAGCAATTTTGCCTGTGTTTTTTTAGAGATGTTTAGAATGATAGTTGCAAAAGAAATTTAGTTTGGGATTTTGAAGATTTTGTTGATTTGAGATGAACTGGTGTCTTTGTAGAAACAATCATAATAGTACTCAGTATTCACTGAATGATTTTGTTGTTTCAAAAGCAGTATCAACATTATTTCACTTAATTTTAAAAATAACCTTATGGTATAGGTACTATTATGGTACTCATTTGACAAAGGAAGCCAAGAAAAATGATGTGACTTTCCAAAAATCACATAGTTGAATAGAGGTGGGGCCTGGACTTCGTCTCAGGTCTCACTCCCTCCCTGCTTGTGTGTCACACGTCCTTTCTTTTACTGTATTATCTTTGCACATCTTAGTAGAGTTGTATTGCTTTGTTCTCATAGATTTTATTCTTGTAAGATTTTCTCCTAGGTAGTAAGTATATATTTTTGCTTTTGTTCATTTTATTTCTCTACAGAAATAGTTTTGATGTAACTGTTCTTACGCTTTTACATTTGTAGTATATCTGGCTGTCTTGGTTACTTTTTCTCTTGTTGAGACAAAATACCTGATGCCCAAAGAGAAGGAAGGAGAAGTTTATTTTTTATGGTTGTGGGGGTTTCAGTCCATACTCAGCTAGCTCCAAGGCAGCTTGGCGCGGCTGAGAGGCAGCCGTTCATGGCGGCTACAAGCGACAAGAGCAAACTGCGCACAAAGAGGGAAAAACACGCCCCCATTTCAACCTTAACTTGTATGTTGGCTCCACCCCTGGGCAGGTGCAGAACTCACACCACCAATCACAGCACTAGACAAGGAGTCAATCACAAAGGCTAGATTCAGCGGCTTCCATGACTACATGAGGCTTGGGGAGGCCATCTATATACAAACCGTAATACTGACCAACTTCGGGACATACAGAAAATATTCTCAGTTGATTGTTTTGAATTTTCACCAGCAAAAAAAAAAAATTATTAATCTTGCTAAAAATGATCATTGTAATTGTTAATCTTGCTAAGATGGAAATTCTTCCCAGATTTATCTCAGATACAATAAAATCCTTATTGAAATTTCAGCTAGCTTCATTGTAGAAACTGGTAAGCTGAGCCTAAAATGTATCATGTAATGCAAGGGACCCACAACAGCTTACATAAGAGTGTAAAAGGTAAACAAAGTTGGAGGAATCACACTTCGAAAATTTGTCATCTTACAAAGAAACAACAGTAATGAAGACAGTGTGATGTTGGTATAAAGATAAATATACAGATCAGCAGAATAGAATTGAAAAGTCCTGTAAATATGTACAAAAAAAGGAAAGGATCAGGAGAGAGGTGAAGGGAGGAAGGAGGGAAAGGAAAGGGGTTGAAAAAAGGAGTTAAGATGTGTTATGTACATGGACCAACTCCACACATGACTGTAAACATGATGTACTACAAACATGTACTATTAAAGATAAAATAATAGAGAAAGAGCCGAGACTTCAGAAAACAAAGTAGAACAAGCAAAAACCTCTCACATTGATAGTCAATTGATTTTCAATGAAGATGCAGCTATACTTAATTTTAGGTGTCAATTTGACTACATTAAGGAATACCTAAAGCTGATAAAGCATTGTTTCTGGTGTGTCTTTGAGAGTGCTTCATACAGAGGTAGGCATGCTATTTGGTGTGCTGAGAAGGGTGTATCTGCCCTCAACAAAGGCAGGCACCTACCAATCAGTTGAGTCCTGGTTAGAACAAAAAAGCAGAGAAAAGGTGGATCTTTTTGTCTGTCTCTGTCTCTGTCTGTCTGTCTCTCTCTTTCACCAAAACATGTCTTCATTCTCCTGCCCTTGGAAATAAGGAACTCAAGCTTTCAGGCAATTGCACTCTGAGACTTGCACCAGTTTGCCCTCACCCTCAGCTGAGTCTCAGGCCTTTCACTTTAGCAGGAGCATCATGTCATTAGTTTCCCTGGTTCTGAGGTTCTGAGATTTGACTGAGCCTCATTGCTGGCATCCGAGGGTCTCCAGGTTCAGAATGTCCATCGTAGACCTCTCAGCCTCTGTAACCACATGAGCCAATTCTCCTAATAGATTGCCTCTCCTATGTCTCTATTTGTACCTGAAGGTCCTGTTGGTTCTATATCTTTGGAGAACCTTGATTGTTACAGATAGGCAAAAGACAGTTCAAAAGGCAAAGAAGGGATTTTTTCAAGAAATGGTGCTGAAGCAATTGGATAACCATGTGGAACTGGACTCCTACTTCATGTACAGAAATTAACTCAAAGTAATCAAAGATCTAATATATAAGAACTAAAATTATATAACTCTTGGGAAAAAAACCATAGCATGAATATTTGTGAATTTTGATTAGGCAATGATTTCTGTACACTTGAGAATCTGAAGACAAAGGTTTGCAAGTCCAGGGCCAATCTGGGGTATGATAGTGACACACTGTCACCAAGGGGGAAAAAAATTAAACTTCCTGGAACACTGTAATTAGAAAGAAATTCTTAGTTTAAATTTTATCATTATCAAGCAGTAAGGAAGTAAAATAAAAAAATATTCAATGCAATAAATTCTAATAGCACAAATAAAGACAAGAAAATAGAAAACACCAAAAATAATAACAAATATATTTTTATATTAACTTGCAATGAACCTGTATTTCTGTAGAAAATGTACAGTGGTGCTTTCAAAAGCAGTTTGGGCTCATATGGTAGCCTTAAACTGATTTTTTTCTGCCTGTCACAATACAGTAATCCTACTATAGAAGCTACTACAGAGCTCAGAAAAAACAGGATTTTTCAAGCCTATTTTATGCATCTAACACAATTCTGATGGCTGAATGGATAAAGCTGGAATAAAAGAGAAGTGCCATAACCCAGATCCATTCTGAACCCAGATGCATGCAGCAAGTGAAACAACAGCATGTAGAATGTAGCACGGCATTCTGGGAATAACATATCATGACCCCATGGCCATTGGCTCAGTAAAGCCAGGAAACGAGTCATCAGAATGACTCTTCCTCATGGTACCAAAGGGGAAAGGACATTTGGTCATCACAGCTGATGGAATGGCATTGGCTAACTTTTTACTTCCATCAGTACTTAAATTTTGAAAAAAAATTTAGTTGATGGTTTCCTTGACACATTGCATTATCACCACAGTCATATTAAAGGAAGGAATCATACTAGAATCCGTTTTATTAAAGCAGGAATAATACAAAGGTTCCTCTTAGCACTGTCACTGTTTCACTTGTAGCCAGTGCCTTAAATGAAAAAATGAAAATGAAAGGTGTAGATTAAATTGATTATATACTTTTAAAAGCACAAGAGAATGTAATGTGAAATTATAAGAATTAATGAAAAATTCAGTAAAGTTGTCCAATGAAGACATAAATATGTGGAATCATAGCAAAAAATTTCCAGATAATAGAATAAAAATAATTTATCAGTTTTATGAGTAATGGTTTGACTTTCCTTATTTTATTTCTTTATTACTATTATTATTACTGGTGGTACTGAAGTTTGAATCCAGGACCTTCATTCGGCACTGCATCGCTATCGACTCTTCCTCCTTTTTTTTTTTTTTTCATTGTAAGATAGAATTTACTAAGTTGCTAAGTTGCCAGCGCTAGGTTTGAACTTGTGATCCTCCTATAGATTCCCAGAATGCTGGGATTAGACATGTGCCATCATGATCGGCTCATTTTCTTTATTTTCCAAAGAGCATGTTTTGTATGAATTTTTTTCTTTCTGATTCAATAGCTACCTAGGAGAACTTCAAAAGCTTTTCAGTGGTTAAGAATATTTTGTCTACTCTTCTGTTAGAATTTTTGAGTATTTTTACACAATGACCAAACTATACAGCCAGTGTAATTACAGAACTGATAAACTATTAGGATCATTGTTTGGCCCTATTATTTGGAAATTTTTGAAATATATTACATTAAAATGTGCAATAATTATTCATTAATCTGTCTAAAGAAATGTATATTTATTGTTTGAATCCAATTAGTTACATTATTCAGTTTCCATGCCCTTATTATTTGCCTTCTTTAATCTGTGAAAGACTAAAACAATGTGTTACCATTAACCATTGTCCTTTATTTAAATTTTTACTTCTAATGGTTTTTGCTTTATATTTTTGTGCTTTATCACTTGGACTTGTGTCATGCATTTTTACATAGCACAAAATTTGATAGTTTTGTTACAATCAATTTAACTTGTCTGAAATGAATATTTTTACTCTTGATATCTTTTTTTTTTATTTTGAAAAGAATACAGCCAAACAAAATAAAACAGAGTAGAGTCAATCACAACAAAACAATGAACATGTACATGACTTCTAAACAGGGCAAAAAGCAATCAATAATGGCTACCATAATGCCTCTTGTTATCTGCAATATAACTGCCCATACCATCAGGGATAAATAAAATCAAACAAAATACAACAAAATAAAACCAGTAAAAAAACAAAAACAAAACAAAACAAACAAAGCAGAATAATGTAAGCAATACAGAACTTCAGGATACTAGTAAAACAGCAGTGACTACCATAATACCTGAACTATCTTCAGAATAGTTGCCTACACCTTCAGACATATGACAATCAAACAACACAGAATAGAGTAAAATCAATGAAAACAAAACAATGAAAGCAATACAGGGTTTCTAAACAAGATAATTGGACATCCTCAATGGCTGCAATTATGTATTTTGTTATCTTTAAAATAGGTGTCTATGCCATCAAGTATAAAAAAATCAAACAAATTAGAAAAAAAAACTAATCAGAACAATGAAGACAATATGAGTTTCAAATCATAATGGATTAACAGTGGCCACTTCCTTCCCTTTTTAGGTAATTTCTCCCCTTCGACTTTCCCATTGTGTATTGTGCATTTTGGATCTCACTAATTCCTTTAGTTTGTTATATTAGGGAGATAACAAGAAATTCATCCATGTGACTCTGAATCATTTCATCCATGAGCATGATCGCCAGTTGCCTCTATCTACCTACAAGAACCTTGAGATTATCTTCCTTTATAGCTGAGTAGGTTTCCACCCCATGAAATACCATGTCTTTCTTATCCATTCTGCAATTAATGGGCAGGCTACCCCTACTTTTTTTCTGGCTCCTTGTCACGTAGGGCATTGTTCTCTCTCCTTTAACTTTCAGTCTATGAATTTTCTTTCTAGTTAAATGTATTTCTTATATAGAGCATATTGATGGATCTTATCTCTTGATCCACTCTGTCTGTGTTTCTTTCTATTGGTGCATCGAGGCCCTCTTGCACTGCATTGTCTCTGCCATGCTGTTTTGCTGCCCTTGGCTCCCTATTTTTTCTCTTCATTCAATCGACTGGCCCCACTTAATAGTCATAGTCCCCCTCTGCCATTGTTCCTGAGACCGTGGTCCTTTTTATCTCTCTCTAGAATGTCCTTTAGTATTCTTTGTAGGGTTGGTTTGCTGGTCATGAATTCCTTGAGTTGTTCTTTGTCATGGAAGTACCTTGTTTCTCCATTAATTCTGAAAAAAAGTTTTTCAGGTTACATGAGTCTGGGTTGGAAGTTGTTTTCTTTCAGGACTTGCATTACTTCACTCCAGCCTCTTCTTGACTTGATGGTTTGTGTTGAGAAGTCTGCTGTGATTCTGATGGGTTTTCCTTTATAGGTGATCTGTTTCTTTTCTCTAACAGCTTTTAATATTCTGTTCTTGAGTTGAATTTCTGGGATCTTGATTATTATAT